>CAWUFW010019700.1:0-176482 GCA_963921515.1 Calotriton arnoldi | reverse complement strand
GTCCGACCAAACACGTCCCGCCCGGCGCATAAATTACGATGCCGCAAACAAACGGCTCCCACGGCAAAGAGACACCGCACGTGAAAGAGAGGCGGAAACACGGACGCAGAGCACGGACAACGAAGAAGCGGCACCCCGGGCATGAATCCAGCACTGCAGGCCCTTCCCATGCTTCTGCTGATGCACCACCAAGGACGCAACGTACCGCGGAGACGCAGGTAGGCACACACACAACAAGTGCACGCAAACAGCGCACACAGTGCAAGGGCGGATAAAGCGGACAACCCCCACCAGCGCGTGCACACTACACATCCACCATTGCATCCACATATGACACACAGGCCAAATCCTAACATCGCGGAACACATGTGTACACACCACCTGGGACTAGGAACCAACCACCCCGTCACGGCCCCAAAGCGCCGATGACGCCGCCACACATGCGCACAACGCAGAGGCCAACCGCAGCGCCATGCATGCGTCGCACACAGACACAGGGACACAACCAAGCAGCACACACATCAGCCCCACCCCGAACGCACATGACACGTGACAGGCCGGCCACAGACATGTCCCCAACGCCCAATTCACGGACAACACCCAACGCCACACAACCGACGCACACATGTCAGTGAAGACACGCAACAGCAGGACACACCCCAGTGTAACAAACATGGCGTAGCACACAGCGGCGGCAACACCAACTAGGAGAAGCAGGGCCCCTTCGGGAAGAGGAACGCCAGTACCACACTGAAAAACCCATACCACCCTGCACATATGAACAAGACACATGAAACGGAACACCAAAGAGCCCGGGGACCGACAACAGGTGGCCCAAGAATTACATCCACACACAAGGCCCAACGCAGAGCGGAAAGGCAGCCTGCCGCCCACACAAGGGAGAGCAGACAGCACTGAATGACCTTCCATTCCAACTCCGAAACCACAGCCCTACGACAGAAGCCGGTGAATACAGCCATTGTCCAAGAATAGACCAACACAGGCATGCCGAGGAGACCGACCACACGGCAGATAGCGCATATCACAGAAGCACACAACGGACGGGGAAGAAAGAAGAAAACACTCCCCCATGTCGGCCACATGCAAGTTAATTGGAAGGAGTCACACAGCACTGACCTTGAACTGTCTGAGAAGCATGTGGGAAGAGGGCCCGTGTCCTCCAAACAAGCCAACAGAACACAAGTCCTGTCTCCCCACGACTACACAGAGCTCACAGCAACCCCGGAGCGTGCACATTGCAGACTGCACACACAGCCGGAGCACGCCACCTCTACGAACCGCTGCGAAATGGCAACCGCAACACACCTACCCAACTACGCCGAACAGCTCAAGCTGTACCAAACCAACACGATACATACATTGGGATGCGATCTCCTGTCCCTGTGGAACGTAAGTTACCGACTGACTTACCGCATCACATTGTTCAGCTGCGTCATGCCCGTCTTCTACTGTCGGAGGTGTCCCTACCAGCATCCCGTCGAGATATGCCTCTCCAACCCGGCATGTCTGAAGGCGGACCTGCTACCACTACTCCTCCCTCTGGACGCACACGACAGGGCCTGCTCTGCCTATGGGGGCATGGCGTATGTGGCCAACATCGCACGCGCACTGAAATGGAACCACTGTGCCTCCACACGACGGATCATCGAGAACAGCTACATCGAATGTCACCCAGCATGCCCCATCATGGTCCTCCAAGGGACAACCTACGAACAACACCTTGACAGCCACCATCCGCTTCATTGGCTAGCAAACATGTACACCACCAATGACATGGAAGCCCTGCTGGACGGCATCGCATACCTGTCAACCTGTAAATACGTCGGACCACAACGCAGGTTCCCCGAGTGACCTATGAAGTCCAACCCCGCACCCATGCTCAGCTTCCGCACGGACTGGCCAGTCACCACCACAACAGCCATACCAAACGACCGGCAACTGTAACCACACCATCAACGACATCGCCATGACATCGGATATGACCGGGACATGCACACTGTTCCCCATCACATCCCGGAACACCGCATGCATCGTGGGAGGCAGTGGCATGGGCTCTGTGCATCGCACCCACATGGACGGAACTGCACGAACAACCAGGACACGACATGGATCCAGCGCACATGGACACACACACCGCTCAGTGGACATGAATAGGTCGCCTGGAGTCTGTGGGTGCTGCACCCCTCCCACCCCCGCCCCGGGAATCCCATACCAGGACCTTTGCATGGACGACAAGTGCATACAACAACAACACGACCCCAGTGACTGTGACATGTCCAGTAACCACCACAGTGCAACAACAAGTGGCACGCCGCTGCATGCACGCAAGCACATGCCCTGATGTCAACTCACATGCACGCGTGCATGAGGAACAACACGCAGCAAACCTGTCACATGGAACTGAGATGGACTGTGCCCATGATGCCGAGCGGTCTGGTAGGCTACATGTATACCGTCTGTGTCAAAGTCCGCAGCTCCGCAGCTATACGTAAATGTACATTAGCACAGCCTTGGCCAAGCAGATGTAACCCCACACCCTATCCCATTTGTTATCATGCTCAGTATATCCTCAACATGTATTCCGCTGCCAGTAGTGTCCACTATACTGCATCACAGAGGACAGAAGACTCAATATAATGTTTGAAACCAGAACTGTCTCCGCTGACTCATTTCACAAGTACGAATGAGAGAGGATGAGAGTATGTGAAGTACACGGCAGTCGTGACATGACCATGTAGTCCACTGGTATTGGATGTCAACGCAAATGAGTAGCACTACTGTGGAAGACACACATGTGTCGTGTGAAGTCGTATGGACGCAGTGCTCAGGTGGGTGGGTGCGACGGGTAGATGCGCACATGCCAAGTTGGAGCACGCCGTGTTGGGAGGGGTCATGAACAGTACACCACCGCTTCCCTGGGCATTGTGAGAGGACACCTGTCGGGGGGGAGTGAACACGTGGTGCACAGCAGCCGGGCACACCTACAAAGCGGTACCAGACGCACCTCAGCCCACCCTCTGTGGACAAGCTGGATCCTGTTGTGCGCCCGCCATGCCCCTTGACAAGGCACACACAGCCCCAGTCGACCAGGTGTAACCCCAACATAGTCAATCCGCACAGGCGATACAGGGCACGGGATGGCAGTGGAGCATGGTGTGTGAGAGGTCTCCTCGCGCTCCTCCTGGTCATATCACGCAGGCAATAGAACCTCAACGTCTAGCATGGCACAAGTCAAATGGAAGTGTAGGGGGACGCACCACAGCACGAGCAGCACTGACGTCACGGGAGGTGGCTCGCACCATCCCATCCATTGTCCATCATACCAACCACGCCACATGCCATTGCGACTAAGTGCAAGCGCGTGCGCCACCACCCCGAGCCCTCCCCAGAGAGGCCAAAGAGTGAATGTGTGGGCCATCAGCCACAGACGGACGCGGCCTGGCCGCAAGGGCAGCCACAGCCACTGGGTGTCGCAGGTGGCGGATCCGGAAGGCGAAGACTGTGATGCATAGTCCATGCAGGCCGGGTCTCCATTTGGGGCACCACGCAGGTGGACGGCGTCCCGCCACACATCATACCCTGAGACAGCCCACTCGTGCAACTGGACCCACACATACACTCCTTGCCCTCTCTGGTGCGAGCTTGGGGCTGCCTGTGCAAGCGCTAGCCTCGCAGGTGAGCATGCATATTGGGGGCGAGGGGAGGACATGAGGGCTGGGGCGAAGATGACTGTATCACTGTCAGTTAGTACAAGGGATGACCCAGATGTGGAAAGGAAGAGACGTGTCCCGTGTGTACTGCAACTAGTCGCCAATCCAACTACCCCCCATGTCCGGAATGTAAGCCCGCACCTAGGCCCGCCCATCCGCCACATCGAACATACCACCAGCACGACAACCTTCCCATTCGAAACACTGACTGGGGGTGGCGACCAGTGAACAATCATGTGTAGCCTACCCACGCGTACATGTGGGCCCTCCATGATCCATGTCACCTGCGGCAAAGACATGACATGCGCAATGAGGGAAGTGAGGAGAGCGGCCCGCCCCACGCGCAGAAGGTGCATCAGCTCCACAGACCCAGCAGCGAGTCCAGCAGGGGTCACATGTGCAGGGGCAGCTGTGCCTGGTGTGAAGGCACATGCATATAGACAGCACATCGACCAATGTGTAGTCTGCCCACATCCACAGTCCATCATCATGCGGACATAGGAATTGAACACAGGGCAACACATCTTAGTTGGTGCACCCACCGTGACCAACAATGCGCAATCATCGACGTACCCGCCCTGTGCATGGCCCCCCACCCAACGGAGGCACATCCAGTGCCACCATCCCACACACACAAGCCTTCCACGGAACATGCTGTGTCCAATGGTCAGTACAGAGTCAGCGCCCATCTGGTGGATCCTGAACAGGAGACACATGCACACACATGCCAGCTCCCACTATGTACGTCTGCCACCTTGCACGTGCAATGCAACCTCTCACCTGTGACGTGTGACTGCAAGCACACAGCCGTCTTGGCATGGGGCTGTCAATGTGGACACCAGTCAATGTTTCGGGAGCTGTGATCCGTACAGTGCTGTACATAGGGTGCAATGCTGACACCTACTACTGTCTCATATCCCCTCGTGCCACAGGTCCCACTTGTATTGGCCGCTCAGCCCGTGCCCACATCGTCGTCGTCGTGTGCCATACTCATCCAGCCTCGGAAGCAGTTCCATGCTCAGCAGACACTCATGTTGCCGTGGCGTTGCCGCTTGACGGATATGCAGTCAGTCCCCATCAGCACGCCCCGCAAGTCATTGGGGCCTAGATCCCCATGTGCATGCACATGGCAGTGGTATGTCTCACTTACCATTGCCATTGTTGGGAGACCTGTGTAAGTGTATTGTGGCCGTGCCGTCCCAGCTTGACAGCTGGGCTGTGGCTCATGTGCTTGCTCAGTCATGTCAGTGATGTGTATGCGAAATTGCTATGTGCCGTGTTGCTTTGACATGTGTCCTCTGCCATTTAACCCAGGCGGAGACCGAACATTGACCGCCCATACCAATTGCTGGCGGACATGGACGATACAGAGGTAATCAGGAAGTTTCGGCTGGACAGGCCAACTCTGCATCGACTGTGTGCCATGTTAGAGCCCCATCTCCGTCCCCGCAGGGTGTATCCGACTGCTGTCACCCCCACGGCTAAGGTGATGGCCGCCATGCATTTCTTCGCCACTGGGTCATTCCAGCACACAGTGGGCAGTGGAGGAGGGATGTCCCAGCCCATGTTCAGCAAGGTGCTGAGGGATGTACTGGCAGCCATGATGCTGTACCGGAACAGGTACATCAGATTCCCCAGGGCTCGTGAATTGGCGGCAGTGAAGGGTGCATTCTATGCCCTTGGCAGAATCCCACACGTCGTGGGAGCCATTGACTGCACTCATGTTGGCCTTGTTCCACCACAGGCCACTGAGCACCTGTACCGCAACAGGAAGCACACGCACTCCCTGAATGTGCAAGTGGTGTGCCTTGCGGACATGGTGATCACCCACGTGTGTGCCAAGTTTCCAGGCTCGGCCCATGACGCACACATAATGCGCAACAGCATCTTGCCACGACTGATGGCCAATCTGCAACAGGATCGTGCCTGTATTGTCGGTGAGTATGTGGAGTGGTGTAGCATGCTGGTTGTGCGATGCTGTCCCCTGTCCAGTTGGAATTGCAACGGTACTCTGTGTCCCTCACACCCAGGTGACTCTGCGTACCCGAATGGGGCATGGCTGCTCAGTCCATTGAGGAATCCTCGCACCCCAGCAGACGATCGCTACAATGAGGCACATGGGAGGACCAGACGTGTGGTCGAGCGTACCTTTGGCCTCCTCAAGTCCAGGTTCAGGTGCCTGGACCGCACCGAGGGTGCACTGGCGTACTCCCCACAGAAGGTGTGCCAGATAGTGGTGGCGTGCTGCATGCTGCACAATCTGGCCATTCGGAAGCAGATCCCCCTCATTGTGGATGACGGAGATCAACCAGGGCCCCAGCCCGCAGACCAGGACAGCTCGAGTGAGGTGGACAGCGGAGAGGAGGAAGCTGGGAATGTGCGCCAGCAGCTCATCACCCGCTACTTCACTTGACGGTGAGTGTCCATGTACGACGGATGATGTGTCTGTATCTGTGCAGGTGTGTGTGTGCTGTGTCAGGGTGGCCGTATGTTCACTGCGTGCAGTGTGTCAACGCTCCATGGCCAGGGTAGTATGCCACTGTTGGTGACTGTGGCATTGTGCCCTATTGCTCTGTGCGATGTGTGTACATTGCTTGTAGTTGTTGACATGTACTGTGTGATGGGTGTGTGACACACTCATTGAATGTGCTCCTGTTCTGTCTCCCACCCCTAGGTCCCTACAGGTCCTCCGGATTCCATTGCCATGCCACGCATCAGGTGCCTTTCCGCCCAAGGTGGCCGTTGTATTCCGTACAAATAAAACACAGGGCACAAACAGCAGTTAGTGAAAAAGGTGCATTTATTACAAACTGTGACATGTGATTGTGTGTAAGGTGATGACAAAAGTGGTGCGTGCAGTGACAATGAGCTGTCGGTCATGGCTGCGTGATGATCAGGGTGTACCCACTGGTTCTATGTCCATAGTCCAACACACACATGCCATCCAGCTGGCTGTGTGGAGTGGGATCGTAGAGCAAGTCAATGCAGTGGCTGGTCAAGGAAGGCTGGCGGAAGGCTGGCTGGCTGCCTCACTTGCGACTGGAGCGTGCGAAGTCCTCCCGGGAGATCTGTTTCCTCTTCGGACGGCCCCTTCCACGTTTGGGAGGGGGTGTGTGGTGGCGACCTGCTGGTGGTGGGTGAGGTGTGCTCACTGGCTGTGGACGCAGGGGAAGTGGACACTGCTGCCCGAGCCTGCGCCCTAGCAGGTGGTGGCGGAGGTGGTGTTGCTGGCCTTGCCTGTGACCCCACCGCCACCACCAGCTGGCCCATGAGGTCCACGAGTTGGTCCATACGGGACACGAATTGGCCCATATGGGCGTCCATGGACCTCAGCACCCCCAGCACCTCCCGCGTGTCAGTAGCAGACCTGGCCCATTGTCCTTGGGCCTCTTCATAGGCCCCAAGGACTCTGGTCATTTGAGGCAGGGCATGGCTCCCAGGGGAGGCTGGCGTTTCCCTGACCCTGCTCCTCCTACCAGTCCTGCTGCCACCGGCCTGCCCACTAGCCACATTGCACACCACGGTCCTCGCTGTGGCTCCCAGGGTGGATCCAGTCGGCCGGGCCACCACCTGCGCTGGGGCTGGTGCCAGCGAAGACGTGGTGGTGGTGGAGGCGGTGGTGGTCGGTGCGGCGATGGTGGCGGTTGCGGCAGTGGTAGTGGCCGCAATGACCGTGGGTGTGGCCGCAACGACAGTGGCAGCAGGGGACTGGGACTGTTCAGCATCCCTGGATGATGGGTTGGTGGGTAGGAGGGGTCCTGGGGAGCGGCTGGGCCCTGCCACGCCAGATGGGCCAGCTTGGTGGTCCGTGTCCGAAGAGGAGGACAGATCCTCCAGATCCGTGTGTCCTCGTTGGGGGCTTGTAGGCTGGCTGTGCTGGCTGCTGTCTCCATCCCCAGCATCCAGCAGTTCGTCACCTGTGGAGAGAATGAGATTTGTTATTGTGTTGCACCTGGCGAAGTATGTATTAGTCGTCTGACATTGGCAGTTCGTGCAATCTCGTACATGGGTTTCCCGGAGGCGAGTGTGTGGCTGTGGCATCTGTAGTTGTGTGTGCTAGGCAATGGGACTGTGTGCTGTGCACATGTGGCATGGGACGGATTGGCCATGCCGATGGGTGTGTTGCTGTGCCCCTACTCATTGTGACTCTGGTGTATGCGGGCTCCTGGCCCATCCTGGGTCTGGTTTGTACTTTGCCTTTGGAGTTCATATGGAACGCTTAGGAACGCATATGGCAACATGGGGGCCATGCCCCAGATTCGCATTTGGGAGGGGATATGCTTTTGGGGTTCAAATGGAACGCTTAGGAACGCATATGGCAACATGGGGGCCATGCCCCAGATTCGCGTTTGGGAGGGGATATGCTTTTGGGGTACATGCTGTGAGCCATGGGTGCCGAACGTGACATGTGTTGTGGCAGCATGACAGTGCATGGTCTGAGGTGTGTGCATGCCTGACATGCCCTGCATATTTGCTGTCTGTTGTGGTTACTGGACATGGCATTGGACGCATCGTTATGAGTGAGTGATAGTTGTGTGCCAGCCAACGTATTGCAGTTGTCCCATCTCCTTGGTGTGCGTGCTGCCCTGTGCCATGTGCATCACTGCAGTGCTTGGGGGGGGGTGTGGCCCATGTTGTGTGTTGTTGCTCACAGTGTGTCGTGCGCTTAATTGACTTCTGGCACATGGTTGGTCATGGGCATGTGTCTTAGCGTGACTGCTGTATGTGTGGCAGCTGTGCGGATGACATGCCTTTCATGAGACTGGGGCTGACGGATGGGATGGATGGTATGTTGTATGTGCATGGTGTGTCTGTGAGTTTGATGGGTTCAGTGGTGTTCGTGTGCATTTCTGTTGTTCCGCTCTGTTGCGTCTAGTGTTGTTTGTCTTACATAGGCGTAGTTGTGGGGTGTGGGGTTGACAGGCAGTGGGGGCTACATGGACAGGACTTCAATGGTGTTTCGGTTGTGTGTGATGAGTTGCACAGTGGCTGCCGTGTGGGACTATATTCAGTGTGGCTTGTGCATGCAGACGTGGCTCCTTGGGTGTTGCTATGTCTGTGATGGGTCATGTGGGGTGTGAGTCTGTTGTTCATGTCCGTGTGCACATTGTTCACTTGTTCGTGACGGTGGGCGGTGCTGCGTGTTCGTCTGCTACGTGACATGTCCCATGTGTTGGTGGTGTTATGGTCCTCATGCCTCCAGTAATCCAGCCCTGTCCAGTTTCCCACCTGCAAGTTGTTCGTGCGTGCACTGTACTGGATGCCACATGGCTCTAAGCGGGGGTGCTCCATGTTGCAGGTCTGTGGGGGTGGGGGGTGTAGTGGGTCGTGGGGGTGGCTGTACACCCACTGACACCGATTGCTGTGGACCGTGATGTCTGCCTTTCGGCTGTCGTTGTGCACTGCGGTGGCTGACACGTGGCTGTGGGGTGTGGGGATGCTCCTCCTTGCTGTGCTGTGGGACTGGGGCCTGGTGTGTGTTGTACTTGTGCTGTCCACCGTCCCACCCACTGCACTTTGTGTTCCTGCCACTTACCTGTTACTTGTCGGTTAGTGCAGCTGTGGCGGACACATGGGTGTGGTGGGTGCTCGTTGTGGCGCTTCTGGCATATTTGGGGACCTGTTGGTGGTTACGTGGCTGGCTTAGTGTACACATGTCCCCACGCATCTTACAGTTGTTCGGTTTGGGCTGTGTGTGGTAGTGTCTGTTGCATGTGTGTGTGATGTGTTGTGTATTGTGTGCTGGACATGGGGGTGTTTGTCCCTGGGAGCTGTGGCATGGTAGTTGCGCATGTGAGTACATAGCGGTGTGCAGGTATACATTAGTTTGTACTTACCAGCCTCCACTCCCCCTGCTAATCCGGCGAGGATCTCCGGATGGATTACGACTCGCACCTTCTCCTCCCACGCTTTGAAGGTCTTAAAGAGCGCGGGATTCCCTCCGCCAGTGACGGCAGCCAGCTCTCTGTTTTTGCCCTCCTTCTTCTTGACCAGGCTCTTTACGTCATTCCAACGTTTGTTTATTTCACCTCTGTTCCTGGGCAGGGTCCCGACTGCATTGACCTGGTCTACGATCTGGTTCCACATTCTGTTTCTGGTGGCTAGTGGTGTGTGCTGGACCATGTTCCCATAGATTTGTGGGTACACCTTGATGATCTCGTCGACCATGACCGTCAGCTCCATGGGCATGAACTTGGGCATCCTTTGTGGTGCCATGGTGTTTGTGGTGCTGGTGCGGTGTGTGTTGTGTAATGTGCAGGGGGTTTGTGGTGCAGGTGTTTGGTGGTGGTGGTGGTGGTGGTGGTGGTTGTGATGTGTGCGTTTCTGTGGTGTGCTGCTGTCCTTGCTGTGTCACTGTGTCCTCTCCTCTCCTCTCTGGTTTGCAATGTAGCAAGGGGTTGTGGTCTGTGGGAGTGCTCCTTTTGTACTCACCTATGTGGGTGTGTCCTGATGGTCTGTTGTTTTCAGGTGTGTTGTGTCTGGTGTTCTGGCCTTTGTATTTTTTGTTTGTCCGGGGGGTGTTTTCGGGATGTGTACTGTGCTTGTGTATTTGTGCGTGCCTTGCTGTGTGGACTTGTTGGCCATGTTGTGTGCTATTGGTTTTGTGTGCGGATGGTTTCTGTGCAGGTACGTTGGCGCCATGGCTTCTGCCGTGTCGATTCTCATCGGCGTTGTTTGCGCTGGCGGGCGGTATATTTGTTGTTTTCCGCGCTCATGGCGGTGCGATCGTAATCTCACGTGCGGTGTGTCGGGCGTGAGCGCGGGCGGTTTTGTGTTGTCGTGCGTGTTTCCGTCCGTGGCGGGCGGTTTGACTCCGACTCGGACGATGGCGGGCGGTATTTTGTGTGATTTTTCCGCCGATGGCGGTTTTCGGTTTGTGTACTCATAATGGCGTGGTCGGTGTTCAGGCGGTGTGTGCGGGCGGATTTTTGCCGCTTCCATGCCTGGCGGATTCTTTTACGCCGGGTATCGTAATGGGCCCCTTAGTGTACAGTTTACTCCCTGATAAACAATCCTCAACATACACTGAATTTTTGTCATTGATAAAAGCTAAAAAAGCAAACAAAAGTCCAAGAAAAGTATTAATTGACTTTGAATTACCAATGATTAATACAATTACCAAAATGTACACGGATACCCAAATTCAAGGATGTTATTTTCACTTTTCTCAGGCATATTGGCGAAAAATTCAAAAAATATCCTTAGTTGAGGATTATATTTCAGACAGCAAACTTCAATTTGAATTAAAAAAACTAACAGCTTTTTGTTTTGTTCCTCCTGAAGTGTAGATGAATACTACACTTCGATTACAGAATCTGAATACTTTACATCAAACGAAGACAAATTGGCACCCCTTCTAAATTACTTAGAAGACACGTGGATTGGCCATCTAAGCAGGTCAGGTCACAGGAGGAAACCACGTTTCCAAGTGAAGTGGTGGAACTGCTACTCGACCTGTTTAGAGGGAGGAGCAAAAACAAACAATGCCATAGAGGGATGGCACAACTCCTTCAATAAATCAATTGGCAAACCTCATCCTAACTTCTATCATTTCTTGGAAATTTTGAGGAAGGAGCAAAGTTTCCAAGAAATGAGAATGTCGCAATCATTAACTGGTAGTCTGAACCCATGAATATCAAAAAGAACAAAAGAAATGTCCGAGAGACTATTGGGTGCAATTCAACAATTTCTGTTGATGGTGGCTTCAGACTACCTAGATAAAATTGCATACATCCTCCATTTCTAACCTCCACTATCTCCTTACTTGCCTGTTTTGCCCAAATAAACCCCCTACTTAAATTGGCATTTTTTAAAAATAACATAAATTAATTTTAAAAGTCAGGTATCCTTACCTTCTGCTGTCTTCTTTTTTCAACTCTTGGACTTGCGTACAATCCAATTTTTCACCAAAGAGTCCTTTGTAGTCATTTATTCCATTGCAAAAAATCCATAATCCTTTTTACAGTCCATGACCCGAATAAAACTTTCAAGTGCACAGTTGTTAAAAAACATATTATAACAGTTTTTTCTTTGACTGTTCAAAATATCTGTGCATACCTACAAAAATCGCACCCAAACAAAAATCCCGAAAATGAAAAATGGTTTGGCAAAAAACGCAAACAAAAGCAATCCAATATCGATCGAAATTAAAACAAACTGTAATCCACGTCCAGAAATCCATCGATGAAATCCCATCTCGAAAAAAACCAAATCGATCTTCCAAAAACCAATATGCAATGGATTTAAATATATCCATTTTTTTTTTTTTTAAAGGGGGCCTTTTTGTAAAATCATGTAAAAAATACATCCAACCGCGACGACGCATTAACTTTATTTTCACACAAAAAACCGTCGCAAATCCCAAAAATTTAAAAAAAGATTATCTTTAGAAACACTATTGTTTTTAAATCTATAATCTATATATTTTTAAAAACTTTATTAAACAAAAGGTGTTACGAAAGAATGAGACCCGATGTGGGCCTACTATTGCAACCTGTTATGGAATGAATTTGTACGTTAACACACAATAAAAGTACCAAAAACACATTTACTACTTCTAACTACCTTCCTCCTCTCTCATTACAATAAACATTACCACTATTCTTTTTTTTAATAATTAAAAATTGTCTTACCTTGACGGAGCTCTCCCTTGCATCTGATCCATAGTGTGACGATCCTCGTAAAGACAAAAGTTACGTTTACACGGCAACGTCATGTCTTTCTGTAAAAATGAAAAAAGGACAATTTCACCCATTGACTTCAATGGAAAAGCTTGGAAAAACCTAGAAAAATAGGTTACATTTTTTTTTACTGTACAATGAAAATTCGACATTAATTTTTTATAAATATTATAAATAATAAAATATTTTTTTCAATATGTTTCTGTATTTTATCTATAATGCTATGTTTTAAAAAAAATGTAATACAATATTGTTATTTTTTAAAAATAATCATTAACCTGTCTTCTTTTTTTCCTTGTATTAAATTAATATGGACTGTTTACATTATCTATATGTATTTTTTTCAAATTATACAGTTCAATAGATTTTACAAATTTTATTATTAGTATGTCTAATTAATTTTTTTATATTTTTATAAATCAATTATAATCATATTACTCACTATGGGGCCGATTCCGATTCGGGCAGGAAATCTCTCCGACCGAGCCGGACCCCGAGAGATTTGCGACCGAATCGGACCCTAGCAGTCCGACCGAACGAGTACGATGCGTTCGCATGCTATCGGACTCGATTCGGTCGGACTCCCATTGAAGTCAATGGGAGCCGGTCGTACAACGCGTACGCGGGCTCCCATTGACTCAATGGGTGCGAGGCGAACAAGGGTGCCCCCTACAGCGGGTACGCGTCGAAGCGGGTCGCGCCGTACATGCACAGGTAGGGGGGACCCATGGGTCCCCCCTGTGTGCGACTCGCACGGCTAGGCGTACAGGGCGGTCCAACACGGACCCCCAAAGTGCGGCTCCGACTGCTCTTTCGAGCCGGACGGCGCGAGTCGGTCGGACTGCTCGCGGCACGCATCGTACTTACCCGGCCGGGGAACGTCTCCATTGCGCGGTGCGAGTCGTGTCCGTGCGAGTCGGTCGGAGCGGTTGGGTCCCGCGAACGAGTCGGTCGGCGATTTCGTGTACGTTCGCATCGTACTCGCTCGCCCGAACGCACGTCCGACTCGGTCGGAAACAGGGCGTCCAAATCGGATCCGGTAAAGCCGAATCCGATTCGGAGCCCTACCGGCCGAGATCGGAATCGACCCCTATATGTACTTCTACAAAATATTACTTTCTACTCTAATCCCCTCTCTTACAAAACAAATTAAATGTTATTTTTTAGAGTAAATATCTTTTTTTACAGAATAATACATATTTATTATTACATTTTTTATCTAAATTAATCTTTATAACAAAGTATTTAGGGGCCCATTATGATACCCGGCGTAAAAAAATCCGCCAGGCATGGAAGCGGCAAAAATCCGCCCGCACACACCGCCTGAACACCGACCACGCCATTATGAGTACACAAACCGAAAACCGCCATCGGCGAAAAATCACACAAAATACCGCCCGCCATCGTCCGAGTCGGAGTCAAACCGCCCGCCACGGACGGAAACACGCACGACAACACAAAACCGCCCGCCCACACGGCCGACACACCGCACGTGAAATTACGATCGCACCGCCATGAGCGCGGAAAAACAACAAATATACCGCCCGCCAGCGCAAACAACGCCGATGAGAATCGACACGGCAGAAGCCATGGCGCCCACGTACCTGCACAGAAACCATCCGCACACAAAACCAATAGCACACAACATGGCCAACAAGTCCACACAGCAAGGCACACACAAATACACAAGCACAGTACACATCCCGAAAACACCCCCCGGACAAACAAAAAATACAAAGGCCAGAACCCCAGACACAACACACCTGAAAACAACAGACCATGAGGACACACCCACATAGGTGAGTACAAAAGCAGCACTCCCACAGACCACAACCCCTTGCTACATTGCAAACCAGAGAGGAGAGGAGAGGACACAGTGACACAGCAAGGACAGCAGCACACCACAGAAACGCACACATCACAACCACCACCACCACCACCACCACCAAACACCGGCACCACAAACCCCCTGCACATTACACAACACACACCGCACCAGCACCACAAACACCATGGCACCACAAAGGATGCCCAAGTTCACGCCCCTGGAGCTGACGGTCATGGTCGACGAGATCATCAAGGTGTACCCACAAATCTATGGGAACATGGTCCAGCACACACCACTAGCCACCAGAAACAGAATGTGGAACCGGATCGTAGACCAGGTCAATGCAGTCGGGACCCTGCCCAGGAACAGAACCGAGATAAACAAACGTTGGAATGACGTAAAGAGCCTGGTCAAGAAGAAGGAGGGCAAAAACAGAGAGCTGGCTGCCGTCACTGGCGGAGGAATCCCGCGCTCTTTAAGACCTTCAAAGCGTGGGAGGAGAAGGTGCGAGTCGTAATACATCCGGAGATCCTCGCCGGATTAGCAGGGGGAGTGGAGGCTGGTAAGTACAAACTAATGTATACCAGCACACCGCTATGTACTCACATGCGCAACTACCATGCCACTGCTCCCAGGGACAAACACCCCCATGTCCAGCACACAATACACAACACATCACACACACATGCAACAGACACTACCACACACAGCCCAAACCGAACAACTGTAAGATGCGTGGGGACATGTGTACACTAAGCCAGCCACGTAACCACCAACAGGTCCCCAAATATGCCAGAAGCGCCACAACGAGCACCCACCACACCCATGTGTCCGCCACAGCTGCACTAACCGACAAGTAACAGGTAAGTGGCAGGAACACAAAGTGCAGTGGGTGGGACGGTGGACAGCCCAAGTACAACACACACCAGGCCCCAGTCCCACAGCACAGCAAGGAGGAGCATCCCCCACACCCCACAGCCACGTGTCAGCCACCGCAGTGCACAACGACAGCCGAAAGGCAGACATCACGGTCCACAGCAATTGGTGTCAGTGGGTGTACAGCCACCCCCACGACCCACTACACCCCCCACCCCCACAGACCTGCAACATGGAGCACCCCCCGCTTAGAGCCATGTGGCATCCAGTACAGTGCACGCACGAACAACTTGCAGGTGGGAAACTGGACAGGGCTGGATTACTGGAGGCATGAGGACCATAACACCACCAACACATGGGACATGTCACGTAGCACACGGACACGCAGCACCGCCCACCGTAACGAACAAGTGAACAATGTGCACACGGACATGAACAGCAGACTCACACCCCACATGACCCATCACAGACATAGCAACACCCAAGGAGCCACGTCTGCATGCACAAGCCACACTGAATATAGTCCCACACGGCAGCCACTGTGCAACTCATCACACACAACCGAAACACCATTGAAGTCCTGTCCATGTAGCCCCTACTGCCTGTCAACCACACACCCCACAACTACGCCTATGTAAGACAAACAACACTAGACGCAACAGAGCGGAACAACATAAATGCACACGAACACCACTGAACCCATCAAACTCACAGACACACCATGCACATACAACATACCATCCATCCCATCCGTCAGCCCCAGTCTCATGAAAGGCATGTCATCCGCACAGCTGCCACACATACAGCAGTCACGCTAAGACACATGCCCATGACCAACCATGTGCCAGAAGTCAATTAAGCGCACGACACACTGTGAGCAACAACACACAACGTGGGCCACACCCCCCGAGCACTGCAGTGATGCACATGGCACAGGGCAGCACGCACACCAAGGAGATGGGACAACTGCAATACGTTGGCTGGCACACAACTATCACTCACTCATAACGATGCGTCCAATGCCATGTCCAGTAACCACAACAGACAGCAAATATGCAGGGCATGTCAGGCATGCACACACCTCAGACCATGCACTGTCATGCTGCCACAACACATGTCACGTTCGGCACCCATGGCTCACAGCATGTACCCCAAAAGCATATCCCCTCCCAAATGCGAATCTGGGGCATGGCCCCCATGTTGCCATATGCGTTCCTAAGCGTTCCATTTGAACCCCAAAAGCATATTCCATCCCAAATGCGAATCTGGGGCATGGCCCCCATGTTGCCATATGCGTTCCTAAGCGTTCCATTTGAACCCCAAAAGCATATTCCATCCCAAATGCGAATCTGGGGCATGGCCCCCATGTTGCCATATGCGTTCCTAAGCGTTCCATTTGAACCCCAAAAGCATATCCCCTCCCAAATGCGAATCTGGGGCATGGCCCCCATGTTGCCATATGCGTTCCTAAGCGTTCCATTTGAACCCCAAAAGCATATTCCATCCCAAATGCGAATCAGGGCATGGCCCCCATGTTGCCATATGCGTTCCTAAGCGTTCCATTTGAACTCCAAAAGCATATCCCCTCCCAAATGCGAATCTGGGGCATGGCCCCCATGTTGCCATATGCGTTCCTAAGCGTTCCATTTGAACCCCAAAAGCATATTCCATCCCAAATGCGAATCTGGGGCATGGCCCCCATGTTGCCATATGCGTTCCTAAGCGTTCCATTTGAACCCCAAAAGCATATCCCCTCCCAAATGCGAATCTGGGGCATGGCCCCCATGTTGCCATATGCGTTCCTAAGCGTTCCATTTGAACTCCAAAAGCAAAGTACAAACCAGACCCAGGATGGGCCAGGAGCCCGCATACACCAGAGTCACAATGAGTAGGGGCAAAGCAACACACCCATCGGCATGGCCAATCCGTCCCATGCCACATGTGCACAGCACACAGTCCCATTGCCTAGCACACACAACTACAGATGCCACAGCCACACACTCGCCTCCGGGAAACCCATGTACGAGATTGCACGAACTGCCAATGTCAGACGACTAATACATACTTCGCCAGGTGCAACACAATAACAAATCTCATTCTCTCCACAGGTGACGAACTGCTGGACGCTGGGGATGGAGACAGCAGCCAGCACAGCCAGCCTACAAGCCCCCAACGAGGACACACGGATCTGGAGGATCTGTCCACCTCTTCGGACACGGACCACCAAGCTGGCCCATCTGGCGTGGCAGGGCCCAGCCGCTCCCCAGGACCCCTCCTACCCACCAACCCATCATCCAGGGATGCTGAACAGTCCCAGTCCCCTGCTGCCACTGTCGTTGCGGCCACACCCATGGTCATTGCGGCCACTACCACTGCCGCAACCGCCACCATCGCCGCACCGACCACCACCGCCTCCACCACCACCACGTCTTCGCTGGCACCAGCCCCAGCGCAGGTGGTGGCCCGGCCGACTGGATCCACCCTGGGAGCCACAGCGAGGACCGTGGTGAGCAATGTGGCTAGTGGGCAGGCCGGTGGCAGCAGGACTGGTAGGAGGAGCAGGGTCAGGGAAACGCCAGCCTCCCCTGGGAGCCATGCCCTGCCTCAAATGGCCAGAGTCCTTGGGGCCTATGAAGAGGCCCAAGGACAATGGGCCAGGTCTGCTACTGACACGCGGGAGGTGCTGGGGGTGCTGAGGTCCATGGACGCCCATATGGGCCAATTCGTGTCCCGTATGGACCAACTCGTGGACCTCATGGGCCAGCTGGTGGTGGCGGTGGGGTCACAGGCAAGGCCAGCAACACCACCTCCGCCACCACCTGCTAGGGCGCAGGGTCGGCCAGCAGTGTCCACTTCCCCTGCGTCCACAGCCAGTGAGCACACCTCACCCACCACCAGCAGGTCGCCACCACACACCCCCCTCCCAAACGTGGAAGGGCCGTCCGAAGAGGAAACAGATCTCCCGGGAGGACTTCGCACGCTCCAGTCGCAAGTGAGGCAGCCAGCCAGCCTTCCGCCAGCCTTCCTTGACCAGCCACTGCATTGACTTGCTCTACGATCCCACTCCACACAGCCATCTGGATGGCATGTGTGTGTTGGACTATGGACATAGAACCAGTGGGTACACCCTGAACATCACGCAGCCATGACCGACAGCTCATTGTCACTGCACGCACCACTTTTGTCATCACCTTACACACAATCACATGTCACAGTTTGTAATAAATGCACCTTTTTCACTAACTGCTGTTTGTGCCCTGTGTTTTATTTGTACGGAATACATCGGCCACCTTGGGCGGAAGGGCACCTGATGCGTGGCATGGCAATGGAATCCGGAGGGCCTGTAGGGACCTAGGGGTGGGAGACAGAACAGGAGCACATTCAATGAGTGTGTCACACACCCATCACACAGTACATGTCAACAACTACAAGCAATGTACACACATCGCACAGAGCAATAGGGCACAATGCCACAGTCACCAACAGTGGCATACTACCCTGGCCATGGAGCGTTGACACACTGCACGCAGTGAACATACGGCCACCCTGACACAGCACACACACACCTGCATAGATACAGACACATCATCCGTCGTACATGGACACTCACCGTCAAGTGAAGTAGCGGGCGATGAGCTGCTGGCGCACATTCCCAGCTTCCTCCTCTCCGCTGTCCACCTCACTCGAGCTGTCCTGGTCTGCGGGCTGGGGCCCTGGTTGATCTCCGTCATCCACAATGAGGGGGATCTGCTTCCGAATGGCCAGATTGTGCAGCATGCAGCACGCCACCACTATCTGGCACACCTTCTGTGGGGAGTACGCCAGTGCACCCCCGGTGCGGTCCAGGCACCTGAACCTGGACTTGAGGAGGCCAAAGGTACGCTCGACCACACGTCTGGTCCTCCCATGTGCCTCATTGTATCGATCGTCTGCTGGGGTGCGAGGATTCCTCAATGGACTGAGCAGCCATGCCCCATTCGGATACGCAGAGTCACCTGGGTGTGAGGGACACAGAGAACCGTTGCTATTCCAACTGGACAGGGGACAGCATCGCACAACCAGCACGCTACACCACTCCACATACTCACCGACAATACAGCCACGATCCTGTTGCAGATTGGCCATCAGTCGTGGCAAGATGCTGTTGCGCATTATGTGTGCGTCATGTGCCGAGCCTGGAAACTTGGCACACACGTGGGTGATCACCATGTCCGCAAGGCACACCACTTGCACATTCAGGGAGTGCGTGTGCTTCCTGTTGCGGTACAGGTGCTCAGTGGCCTGTGGTGGAACAAGGCCAACATGTGTACAGTCAATGGCTCCCACGACGTGTGGGATTCTGCCAAGGGCATAGAATGCACCCTTCACTGCCGCCAATTCACGAGCCCTGGGGAATCTGATGTACCTGTTTCGGTACAGCATCATGGCTGCCAGTACATCCCTCAGCACCTTGCTGAACATGGGCTGGGACATCCCTCCTCCACTGCCCACTGTGTGCTGGAATGAACCAGTGGCGAAGAAATGCATGGCGGCCATCACCTTAGCCGTGGGGGTGACAGCAGTCGGATACACCCTGCGGGGACGGAGATGGGGCTCTAACATGGCACACAGTCGATGCAGGGTTGGCCTGTCCAGCCGAAACTTCCTGATAACCTCTGTATCGTCCATGTCCGCCAGCAATTGGTATGGGCGGTCAATGTTCGGTCTCCGCCTGGGGTAAATGGCAGAGGACACATGTCAAAGCAACACGGCACATAGCAATTTCGCATACACATCACTGACATGACTGAGCAAGCACATGAGCCACAGCCCAGCTGTCAAGCTGGGACGGCACGGCCACAATACACTTACACAGGTCTCCCAACAATGGCAATGGCAAGTGAGACATACCACTGCCATGTGCATGCACATGGGGATCTAGGCCCCAATGACTTGCGGGGCGTGCTGATGGGGACTGACTGCATATTCGTCAAGCGGCAACGCCACGGCAACATGAGTGTCTGCTGAGCATGGAACTGCTTCCGAGGCTGGATGAGTATGGCACACGACGACGACGATGTGGGCACAGGCTGAGCGGCCAAAACAAGTGGGACCTGTGGCACGAGGGGATATGAGACAGTAGTAGGTGTCAGCACTGCACCCTATGTACAGCACTGTACGGATCACACCTCCCGAAACATTGACAGGTGTCCACATTGACAGCCCCATGCCAAGACGGCTGTGTGCTTGCAGTCACACGTCACAGGTGAGTGGTTACATTGCACGTGCCAGGTGGCAGACGTACATAGTGGGAGCTGGCATGTGTGTGCATGTGTCTCCTGTTCAGGATCCACCAGATGGGCGCTGACTCTGTACTGAGCATTGGACACAGCATGTTCCGTGGAAGGCTTGTGTGTGTGGGATGGTGGCACTGGATGTGCCTCCGTTGGGTGGGGGGCCATGCACAGGGCGGGTACGTCGATGATTGCGCATTGTTGGTCACGGTGGGTGCACCAACTAAGATGTGTTGCCCTGTGTTCAATTCCTATGTCCGCATGATGATGGACTGTGGATGTGGGCAGACTACACATTGGTCGATGTGCTGTCTATATGCATGTGCCTTCACACCAGGCACAGCTGCCCCTGCACATGTGACCCCTGCTGGACTCGCTGCTGGGTCTGTGGAGCTGATGCACCTTCTGCGCGTGGGGCGGACAGCTCTCCTCACTTCCCTCATTGCGCATGTCATGTCTTTGCCGCAGGTGACATGGATCATGGAGGGCCCACATGTACGCGTGGGTAGGCTACACATGATTGTTCACTGGTCGCCACCCCCAGTCAGTGTTTCGAATGGGAAGGTTGTCGTGCTGGTGGTATGTTCGATGTGGCGGATGGGCGGGCCTAGGTGCGGGCTTACATTCCGGACATGGGGGGTAGTTGGATTGGCGACTAGTTGCAGTACACACGGGACACGTCTCTTCCTTTCCACATCTGGGTCATCCCTTGTACTAACTGACAGTGATACAGTCATCTTCGCCCCAGCCCTCATGTCCTCCCCTCGCCCCCCAATATGCATGCTCACCTGCGAGGCTAGCGCTTGCACAGGCAGCCCCAAGCTCGCACCAGAGAGGGCAAGGAGTGTATGTGTGGGTCCAGTTGCACGAGTGGGCTGTCTCAGGGTATGATGTGTGGCGGGACGCCGTCCACCTGCGTGGTGCCCCAAATGGAGACCCGGCCTGCATGGACTATGCATCACAGTCTTCGCCTTCCGGATCCGCCACCTGCGACACCCAGTGGCTGTGGCTGCCCTTGCGGCCAGGCCGCGTCCGTCTGTGGCTGATGGCCCACACATTCACTCTTTGGCCTCTCTGGGGAGGGCTCGGGGGTGGTGGCGCACGCGCTTGCACTTAGTCGCAATGGCATGTGGCGTGGTTGGTATGATGGGCAATGGATGGGATGGTGCGAGCCACCTCCCGTGACGTCAGTGCTGCTCGTGCTGTGGTGCGTCCCCCCTACACTTCCATTTGACTTGTGCCATGCTAGACGTTGAGGTTCTATTGCCTGCGTGATATGACCAGGAGGAGCGCGAGGAGACCTGTCACACACCATGCTCCACTGCCATCCCGTGCCCTGTATCGCCTGTGCGGATTGACTATGTTGGGGTTACACCTGGTCGACTGGGGCTGTGTGTGCCTTGTCAAGGGGCATGGCGGGCGCACAACAGGATCCAGCTTGTCCACAGACGGTGGGCTGAGGTGCGCCTGGTACCGCCTTGTACGTGTGCCCGGCTGCTGTGCACACACGTGTTCACTCCCCCCGACAGGTGTCCTCTCACAATGCCCAGGGAAGCGGTGGTGTACTGTTCATGACCCCTCCCAACACGGCGTGCTCCAACTTGGCATGTGCGCATCTACCCGTCGCACCCACCCACCTGAGCACTGCGTCCATACGACTTCACACGACACATGTGTGTCTTCCACAGTAGTGCTACTCATTTGCGTTGACATCCAATACCAGTGGACTACATGGTCATGTCACGACTGCCGTGTACTTCACATACTCTCATCCTCTCTCATTCGTACTTGTGAAATGAGTCAGCGGAGACAGTTTTGGTTTCAGACATTATATTGAGTCTTCTGTCCTCTGTGATGCAGTATAGTGGACACTACTGGCAGCGGAATACATGTTGAGGATATACTGAGCATGATTACAAATGGGATAGGGTGTGGGGTTACATCTGCTTGGCCAAGGCTGTGCTAATGTACATTTACGTATAGCTGCGGAGCTGCGGACTTTGACACAGACGGTATACATGTAGCCTACCAGACCGCTCGGCATCATGGGCACAGTCCATCTCAGTTCCATGTGACAGGTTTGCTGCGGTTGTTCCTCATGCACGCGTGCATGTGAGATGACATCAGGGCATGTGCTTGCGTGCATGCAGCGGCGTGCCACTTGTTGTTGCACTGTGGTGGTTACTGGACATGTCACAGTCACTGGGGTCGTGTTGTTGTTGTATGCACTTGTCGTCCATGCAAAGGTCCTGGTATGGGATTCCCGGGGCGGGGTGGGAGGGGTGCAGCACCCACAGACTCCAGGCGACCTATTCATGTCCACTGAGCGGTGTGTGTGTCCATGTGCGCTGGATCCATGTCGTGTCCTGGTTGTTCGTGCAGTTCCGTCCATGTGGGTGCGATGCACAGAGCCCATGCCACTGCCTCCCACGATGCATGCGGTGTTCCTGGATGTGATGGGGAACAGTGTGCATGTCCCGGTCATATCCGATGTCATGGCGATGTCGTTGATGGTGTGGTTACAGTTGCCGGTCGTTTGGTATGGCTGTTGTGGTGGTGACTGGCCAGTCCGTGCGGAAGCTGAGCATGGGTGCGGGGTTGGACTTCATAGGTCACTCGGGGAACCTGCGTTGTGGTCCGACGTATTTACAGGTTGTCAGGTATGCGATGCCGTCCAGCAGGGCTTCCATGTCATTGGTGGTGTACATGTTTGCCAGCCAATGAAGCGGATGGTGGCTGTCAAGGTGTTGTTCGTAGGTTGTCCCTTGGAGGACCATGATGGGGCATGCTGGGTGACATTCGATGTAGCTGTTCTCGATGATCCGTCGTGTGGAGGCACAGTGGTTCCATTTCAGTGCGCGTGCGATGTTGGCCACATACGCCATGCCCCCATAGGCAGAGCAGGCCCTGTCGTGTGCGTCCAGAGGGAGGAGTAGTGGTAGCAGGTCCGCCTTCAGACATGCCGGGTTGGAGAGGCATATCTCGACGGGATGCTGGTAGGGACACCTCCGACAGTAGAAGACGGGCATGACGCAGCTGAACAATGTGATGCGGTAAGTCAGTCGGTAACTTACGTTCAGCAGGGACAGGAGATCGCATCCCAATGTATGTATCGTGTTGGTTTGGTACAGCTTGAGCTGTTCGGCGTAGTTGGGTAGGTGTGTTGCGGTTGCCATTTCGCAGCGGTTCGTAGAGGTGGCGTGCTCCGGCTGTGTGTGCAGTCTGCAATGTGCACGCTCCGGGGTTGCTGTGAGCTCTGTGTAGTCGTGGGGAGACAGGACTTGTGTTCTGTTGGCTTGTTTGGAGGACACGGGCCCTCTTCCCACATGCTTCTCAGACAGTTCAAGGTCGGTGCTGTGTGACTCCTTCCAATTAACTTGCATGTGGCCGACATGGGGAGTGTTTTCTTCTTTCTTCCCCGTCCGTTGTGTGCTTCTGTGATATGCGCTATCTGCCGTGTGGTCGGTCTCCTCGGCATGCCTGTGTTGGTCTATTCTTGGACAATGGCTGTATTCACCGGCTTCTGTCGTAGGGCTGTGGTTTCGGTGTTGGAATGGAAGGTCATTCAGTGCTGTCTGCTCTCCCTTGTGTGGGCGGCAGGCTGCCTTTCCACTCTGCGTTGGGCCTTGTGTGTGGATGTAATTCTTGGGCCACCTGTTGTCGGTCACCGGGCTCTTTGGTGTTCCGTTTCATGTGTCTTGTTCATATGTGCAGGGTGGTATGGGTTTTTCAGTGTGGTACTGGCGTTCCTCTTCCCGAAGGGAGCCCTGCTTCTCCTAGTTGGTGTTGCCGCCGCTGTGTGCTTCGCCATGTTTGTTACACTGGGGTGTGTCCTGCTGTTGCGTGACTTCACTGACATGTGTGCGTCGGTTGTGTGGCGTTGGGTGTTGTCCGTGAATTGGGCGTTGGGGACATGTCTGTGGCCGGCCTGTCACGTGTCATGTGCGTTCGGGGTGGGGCTGGTGTGTGTGCTGCTTGGTTGTGTCCCTGTGTCTGTGTGCGACGCATGCATGGCGCTGCGGTTGGCCTCTGCGTTGTGCGCATGTGTGGCGGCGTCATCGGCGCTTTGGGGCCGTGACGGGGTGGTTGGTTCCTAGTCCCAGGTGGTGTGTACACATGTGTTCTGCGATGTTAGGATTTGGCCTGTGTGTCATATGTGGATGCAATGGTGGATGTGTAGTGTGCACGCGCTGGTGGGGGTTGTCCGCTTTTTCCGCCCTTGCACTGTGTGCGCTGTTTGCGTGCACTTGTTGTGTGTGTGCCTACCTGCGTCTCCGCGGTACGTTGCGTCCTTGGTGGTGCATCAGCAGAAGCATGGGAAGGGCCTGCAGTGCTGGATTCATGCCCGGGGTGCCGCTTCTTCGTTGTCCGTGCTCTGCGTCCGTGTTTCCGCCTCTCTTTCACGTGCGGTGTCTCTTTGCCGTGGGAGCCGTTTGTTTGCGGCATCGTAATTTATGCGCCGGGCGGGACGTGTTTCGTCGGACGGTGTGTGTCAGTTGGGCTGCGCCGCTACGTGTGCGGGCGCACTTTGATGGCGGACGGTGTTGCTGGCTTGCCGGCGGTGTTTGGCCTGCTTTCGCATCGTAATTGGGCGGGCGTGTGGACTGCTGCGTGCCGGCGGTAACTGGTGGTTTTTGCATCCGCCAGCACGGCGGTTGTGCTTCCGCCCGCCATCGTAATGGGCCCCTTAAATATTTAATCACCACAAACCACTATTTTTAAAAAACACATTCAACTGCCTTTTTATAAACTTTTCATATTTTTAATTCAATTTAATGATTAACATTACTCTATTTTTACTCTACTTTACTTTACTTTTTATAATAAATATTTTTTATTCTACTATTTATCATTTTATAATAAATTACTCCAAAATTATATTTGAAAAACTCTAGTAATAATTTTAATACCTGAGTATTAAATTGTACCCTCACTATTTAATTTCCAATTTTTTAAAACAATAATTATTTTTAAATCTTTTTTTCACTTTTTTATTATTAACAAAAATCATCCCTCTAATTTAATTAACATTTTTTAATATACTTTTTATTCTTCAATTTACAATAATTTCCTCCTTTAAATTGTAATTTTTTAATAAAAATGATCTAGTAATACAATTAATACCTGAGTATTTAATTTATGCTACCATAAAGTTAAAATTAATTCAAATTAATCCCCAAATAAAATAAACATTAAACTTACTATAAAAAATACCTGAGAATTATTTTTCCTTATTAAAACATTTAAAGTTTAACTCAAAATATTACCTGAGTATTGAAAAATAAGAGTATTAATATTCAATTTTAACATACATATACATAAAATAATAATTTATCACACATACTTACCTATCAATACTTACCAATGCGTTGTAATAGCATGCGTTGTACTGGTATGCGTTGTAATGGCACATGCGGTGTAATAGCATGCGATGTAATGGTGCCTGCGTTGTAATGGACGTCTCCCAATATAACCACAGGGCACCCTTGAAGCATAATCTGAACAGCTATTAGCACATTATTGAAACTGTCATATTTCTAAAATAAAGCTGGCCTCACTATCCTGGACCATGTTCTTCCTCCTTCCTCCAGGCCAAAAAGTCATGCCAGAGAAGGTAATTGAAGGTTAGAGATAGCTCTAGCATATACTTCCAAATTGACCACATACATTCCTGATACTGCTGACTCATAATTTGAGTACAATGTTGCTAGCTGTTTTATCAGTCCAAGTAGTTCTTTCATTACAGCAATAGGCCGCCAACCCTGGTTACAACCCTACCAACCTAAATATATTGATGGAAAAGCCACTCCACCTTCTGATGAAGGCCAACAGCATTTTCTTCTTAGATGTTTTCAGTTTGGGGGTCGGCAGATCAGAATTAAAACATGCAGTGAACAGCCTGCACAATAGATGAGTTCTAAGCTTCCAGTAGGAGTTGAGAAGCCCAGTGCACATAGACAAACACTAAACATGATATTCACACAAAACTCTGAATCCACTAACATGATGGAGTAAAGATGTATATGGGTAGACAATTTATTCATCTCCATCACTTTGTCAAACTTAACATACAACCCTGCCTCCAAATTGACCCACATTCCTCCCCAATCAGTCCTGCATCAAATGTAAGTTCAGAGGAGTTTGATTCAACCTACAGTTCTGTCAAAATCGACTAACCTTCCTCAATGGGCCCTGAAACCTTACTTTACAACCACCACCATAATGCATTTACGATTTTAAATATCCTAGTGCCAGCCAAATTTAGAAACCCAAGCTGGCTATTAATTCAATCAATGGATGATTTAGTGGAGAATTAGCTGAGTTGAAATAAGCCACCCACAACCTGGAATGATACTGTCCTATGTACCAGACTGAAGAGGACAAAATCTGCCGGGTCATTGACTTAATATCGATGCATAAAATATCCTATTTTCCTTACTTGTTTTGTTTTTTCATCTTTTCACATATATTCTAACTTTTTCTTCACATCCCTTTTTCTCTTTCTATTCCTCTTACTGGCCTTCCTCTTTCCTTTCCATTAGTGCTCATTTTTTGATTTGCTGTAATAATCTTTCCTACTTCATATCTTTCTTATCTTTGTATACTGTTATTCTTCTGGGTTCTTCTTATTGGGAAAACTTACTCAGGTTGATTTATTGTATTCTGCTACTTGAAGTTTTTTCATATCAAGCTTTCTTAAATGTTTTGCATATTTAGATGTCGTTAAAAGTTATATCCAGGAATGTTAAAAGTCTGGGAACTCCCATAAAACGTCAACGGGTTTTATCGCATATTGCTGGGTTAAAAGGTGATATTGTTTTATTGCAAGAAATTAATGTAACAAGTAAAGAGATAGCCAAACTTCAAAGCCAATGCGTGGGACACACTTATGCATCTCTGGGTTCGGGGAAACGTAATGGTGTAGCTATCCTATGCCATAAACGTTTAGATATTCAACTTATACATCAAGATGCAGATTCTGAAGGAAGATGGGTTTCAGTTTCGTTACTAGTTAATAAAATTCCTTTAACCATTTTTAGTTAGTTTAGTAGATTAGATTCTATAAAAATGATGCTTGTTCCGGTAATATTGTTCTATCTATCCAACATTCTGATCAATATCCCTAAGTCTTTCTATAAAAATATATATAGTATTCT
Source organism: Calotriton arnoldi (assembly GCA_963921515.1). Classification (NCBI taxonomy): domain Eukaryota; kingdom Metazoa; phylum Chordata; class Amphibia; order Caudata; family Salamandridae; genus Calotriton; species Calotriton arnoldi. Next base: position 148,936 of record CAWUFW010019700.1, on the reverse strand, counting down.
TTCAAAATTTTTATGGCATAACAAAAAGGCTAGGATGTCTCTCTGTAAACTTAAAAAACCTAAACACATGGGTGGTGTTAATTTTCCAGATTTTTATTCCTATCACACTTCATTTTTTCTTAAACAATCCTCTTTTTTCTTGTCTGATAGTGGAACAGATTCTAACCTTTACCCTTTGTGGGTAGATATTGAAAAATTCTTTTTTTATCCTTTTACCTTCGAAGAATATATTTCTCTTTCCCATGTTCCCTTATCGCTATCTCCTCCTATCCTTAAAAATGCTCGTAAAATCTTCCAACCACTCTTCTCATCTGTTCTAGATGAACGTACACAATTTTTAAATTCATCAATTTGGTATAATAAACATATTAAACTTAACAACAGGTTTATTTTCTGGAAAGATTGGTTAGCTTACGGCCTAAAATGGTCTCATCAACTTTTTCAAGATGGTATTTGTATACCCTTTTCAGTATTACAGTCCCGTTTTTCTCTTCCCTCTTCATATCATTCCAAATATATATCTTTGACTGCAGCTGCTCAAGTCTCTTATAATACTTTAGTCTCTTCTCATACACTTACCTCCTCAACTTTTATTTCAAGATCGTTTTTATGTAACTCCCCTTCTGCATCTCTAATATAGAAAAAGTTAATGGACATCCCTATTACTCGTGATAAATCTGAAGTGGAATGTAGTTGGGAATCTGATTTGGGAGAATCTTTTCCTATTCCAATATGGAATAAAATCTGGGTTAAAATAAGGAAGTCTTCTAGAGCAGCAAACACTACTCAAACTTTGTTTTTTAGCTATAATAGGCTTCTGATCACTCCCGCTAAACTACATAAGATTGACTCCGACATCCCCTCTACTTGTTGGTCGTGTAATGCCCCATCAGCAGATCTCAAACATATGCTATTTGAATGTCCAGCCATTCATACTTTTTGGACCCGAGTTTGGCAACAAATTAATACTATTTGTCATACCCATATCCCTTTCTCTCTTTCACACATTTTTCTAGGTAGCATTTCCGAAATTTGGTCCTCTCCTGCTGCTAATTTTCATATTATTGATTTACTCTTAGCTGTTGCATTTCAACAAATCACTAAATCATGGAAAGATACATCTGCTGTATCCTTTCAAGCATGGTGGTATGGAGTTTGCTATAACCATAGATTGGACAGAGCCTATGTACACCCAACCGCGCTTGCTTTTAAACAAGATATACTTTGGTTGCCCATTACTGATTTCTTAAATGTCTCAGCTAAAATGTTACCTTCACATAGCCCCTACATTGAGGAAGTACCCAAACCCCCTTGATTTTACAAATACTGTTGTTTTAAATAATATTTATCCTATAGTTATAGAATAATTTAATATAGTAGGAATTCTTATACATAACTGTTTTTTGCTTATAAGGACTAGTATGGAATTTACATCCCCCCCCTTTTTCTATCTTTCTATACCCCCTTCTTTTCTCACTTTCGTTCCCCTCCTTCCCCCCAGATAATCTAGCTGTATTATTCTGTACTTATGGAATATTCTTTTGATTATTGTACTATGTCTTATTTTCTTAACGAATAAAATCTCTTTAAAACTTAAAAAAAAAAAAGGTGTTGGATGCTAAATTTACAATAACCACTTCAAAATAAAACATTTTACATAACATATTGCAAAATAAAAGTATTACATCTACAATCAAGACTCCATATTCGTACATATTGTATTTGTTATAAAATTAACTAAAATGTCTTCTAAAAACACACTATTGTAATCTACAAACCTTGATATACATATTAAAAATGAAATTATAAAATTAATATTTTGATTAATATTAAAATTAATATATTGTTGAAAAATATACCATTCATAAATCGTAACAATAAAATAAAAATTAAATCATATTGCAAAATTAACAATCATAAATGTTAAAATATATGTATTTATTTTATGTTCAAAAAAATTAAACAATATATAACTTAAACTCAAAAATCAATTTTTAAAACAAAAAATAAAAAAGTATGCATTCTTAAAAAAGTTTCATGATGTAAAATTTTGAATGTTAACATAAACATTTCTAATTATTCTACTTTATTAAATATGTTTTATATTTTTCATATTTTATAATATTAAGGGGGATATTCACAATTATGGGCGATAACTATCGCCAACGTCATTTATCTGCAGAAAAGTTAGCGCCGCCTAACCCTGAATATTAATGCCATGTTAGCGGGGTATTATCAAGCCCACGCTACATAGCGATAATAACAGGGAATGGCGGAGAAAACAGCCGATAACAACATCGCGATGGCGATAGTGATTCCAGCGTTAGCCAGCGATACCGTTACGATCAGCCTATTAGCGCAAGAAAAGTCCCATCTTCCCTCCTGGCGAAAACTGCTTGAGATTATGGCCCAAAGAAACAGAAATATGCCGTACGAGTGTAATTAATATGGTGCAACGTCAGCATGAGAATTCTCTTAGAAAAAAATGCAGAACTTAATTCAAGGGATGCTATGAATAGGAGGCTGAACAATTTCTGCCCCTTCCTGAAAAAACTAGATGGGAGTTTGGGAGTCAGAGCTCCCAGGCCCTGGAACAGAGAGAACATACGGGATTCTCAGCTGTGCAAACACAATGCAGTGCAAAGCGTCAATCGCATTGCTATCAGTAGAGCTTTGGTCACTGCAGTCTTGTGGCTGCTGGGGGAGTAGGTAAGACTTCGAGCAACACCCTGGCGACGAAAGAGAAGTGAGAGGAGATAATGAGGGAAACGGGAGAACCAGAAAGGAGGGGAGGTAGTATTGCAGAAAATAAGATAGCAGGAAAAATGGTTAAGGTGAAGGGAGAGGTGCAAATAACTGAAAGGGAGGAAGAGAAGAGCTGAGAGATATAGAGCAGACAGCAGTCAGAGAGAGGAAGGGAGGAAATGGGAAGCAATGATCTACTTACACCTCAAATATTTTAATTTTAAAAGAACCTGAGCAAAGAGGACAGTAGGAGAGAATGGAGGAGGGTGAGAGAAGAATGCGGATGTGTGGAGTGAGAGGGGAGTCAGAGAGTGGAAGTGGGAGCGGAGGAAAATGATGGCTTGAATAGAGAGAGACAAAGCGAGGTGAGAAGGAATGGGAAAGAAGGCAGAGACAGGAGGGGAGGGTGAAGAAGCCAAGAAGTGGACAAGTGCTGAAGGAGAGGAGAGAGTAAGCTATAGAGAGGAGGTGGGAATGTATGGAAGAGTAGGGGGAAGAGAAGCAGGGACAGTCTTCTAAACAATTTACCATATCAGTACCAAGTTCCTGCCTCAGTCTACACACCTTCACTAGCAAAGATGGCACATACCAGCCTCAGTGACCTCCCGAGTCCCAACCTAAACCCCACAATACAAGCCTTTATCAATCTCGCACATCCCTCATACCCAGCCTCTCACACCCCACTGCCAACCTCAATGCATGCACCAGCATTCCTATTTACAAGACTATGTGCACATATCTTCCCCCAGTACCTGTTCTCATTACAAACAGCTTCGGCTAGCATGCTCCGTAACTCCCTCCTCCACAGTGGTGGCCCTCCCTAACCAACCTCTATGCACCCCCCTCACCAGGAACCTGCCCCTCACTTCCAGCAGGCTCAGTGCGTCCTTCTTTCCTCAGAACTCGAAAGTTTGCCACTTGGATGTGTGAGTAATTTATCAAGTACAGGTGTTTTCTTTGCATTCATGTACGTGACCCGACTTTGAGATGTGGAGCTGGCTGGCACCTTTGACTAAATATCTACGGTTGAGAGACAGAAGGAACAGGAAAGATGCAGTAGAACTATTACTGTGAATACGGTAGATGGTATGAGCATGTTTCAGCAGATGTGCCATGTGTGCTTCTAGAACTCGGGGTATAAACCGAAGAGTTACAAAAAGAAGAAGAGTTAAAAGTCCCTCCGACGTCCTTGCAAGAGAGGAGATGGAAAAATCAGTAATGATATATAACACAGGGGAGTCATAGGAGCAAAGACAGAGCTGGGTCCAGTGAAGTGTACAGTGTTGGCGCAGGGGAGGAAACGGGCAGGCTAGATGGATCTTGTTTGTGTCATTTGCCGTCTGTATCCGTAGCATACATGTAGTTGCATGGAGGGGCCAATGAGGAACGTAGGCCATCACCAGGTCTCTGATGGCCCCTACAGCTAATAACGCAATCCTTAATCCCAAATGGTCCGGTAATTCCGAACCAGGCACTCACAGGTTTTTGCGCTTGAATTTGTATTTCACATCGTGTGGCATTACTGCATAACGAAGAATAATTCAGTCCAGATCTTGCCAGGAATAAAATGTCAGTAAAATGGCAAAATTTGAATGGGGTAAACATAACATGCTGAATGTAGCAGACAGGGACAAGTGCAGCACACATCAATAACCCCTGTAAGCCAGCCAACATCCAGGATGACCAGGATAAGAGCCATGATGCCTCGCTGGACCTGCGTCTGGAGCCTGGAGTGGGATGTTGAGGAGCTGTGTAGTCGATGAGCCGTGGCGGTAGACATTGATGTGCGACGATCGCCCGTACCTGGTGGTGAAATCTGGCAGGACGCATGGAGACACGTTGCTGACCTGTGTGAGAAGACCACCTTGTGGGCCTTGGAGCTGTTAATGGCAGAGGCGCTCCTGCGCACCAACGTAGTGAGGTCCGCATCGCATACTACGATCCACCACTACACCAGGGTGCACGGAGGGGATTTCCAACTTTGTCTGCCATCTCTCTGCATCACAGGCCGTATGATGTTGGGCTGGCCGTACGCTGTGGAGGGTGAGGCCCCTGTGCTATGCTGAACTTGTGTTGCGTGAGCACTGCGACGTCATGCCTAAGGGGGCCCTGCTGCATCAACTGCATCTTGAGGCTCACCAGCGGACTAGCCTGCGACTGCTGTATCCAGCCTAGTGAAAGCACACCTGGCTGATGCTCCTGCTGGCTGAGTCACAGATTTGGAGAGAGTGCATTGGATTGTGCCACGGTGTCAATGTCCAGGTAAGGAGAAGGTGGGACGCGCAGCTCAGGAGGGCCATGAGGCAAGTCACTCAGGCCTATCACACGTAGATGACGCACCCCCAGTGGCGTCTCTTCCGCTATGGCGGAAGAGCATTGCCCCACTGCCTCAAGCAGTGCAGAAGTGGAACAATCATCACATGATGATAACTAACTGTTGTAATCATGCTATGTTTGGGGGTGGGAGGGTGGGTAAGAGTGCTCCAAACACGGAGCAGGGCATGGGCGGATTGTCATGCCCACTCAAGTGGGCAATGACTGTTTGTTCGGCCCACTCAGGCCGCACAAAATAGTCATGCGCACTTCCCTGTTTGCAATGCAGGCTGCATTACAGCCTGCATGTAGAACATGCCCCCCCCCAGCACTTCTCAATGTTTTCCGCTGTGCGCCCATGCACAGCAGGCATACCACTTGTGTGCCAAAGGCACATACGTATTTGCAACGCATGCCATAACATCGCATTCAATTCCAATGCATACTAATACTAGGCACATTGCAACAGTAGAGTAGGTGTTGCATAGCGGAGACATAAATATCACTATTCCCACTTCAGTGAGTGCAATACAAAACTAACCTTTGCACCCCACACCCAACCGTGAATCCAGTAATACCTTTTTTAGCCCCCAAAACACACCCCAATTTTCATATTATCCCAAAACACACCCCAATTTTCATATTATACCCCAAAACACACCCCAATTTTCATATTTTACACCATAAGACACACTACACATTTCATATTTTACATCTGGAACACATACCCACCCATAATAATTTAATTTACACCATTACTGACCTCACAATGCGTTGTAGTCGAATGCAATGTGAAGGCACATGCGTTGTCGGAGTTGCGTTGTTAATGATGTACTGCCTGCATTGGAATGGTTGTCTCACATGACAAAGGCAACCCATAGGCTACGCCGTTTGACTCCGTCTGCCCCTGGACCACGCTCAGCACCAAGGAGCATTCCTCTTGGACACTCCACCGCTACGACGCCAGCACCTTTCTCGCCATCAACCCTGGACGCCACCTCGCCTGCCAGGCCCAACCTCTGCTCTGGACCGGACATTGCCATCGCCATCACTGACGGCTGCACCCACAAGGAGCACCACAACTGTCAAGGAGGAGGCATTGCCATCACCTACAGAGGCTCACTCCGACTGACCATGCACTCTAATGACCCTAGGGTGACCATGGACCACCTCAACTCCCAGATCCGGACCAAGCACAAGCACCTCCTCTGCGGCACCCTCATGTGCAGGGCCACAGGGCCATGGCGCCCCATTCTCCAATACCATTGTAGACATAATTGCACCACAGGGTCTCCAATCCACCGACGACATCCTACTCGGTGTACTCAAGTTCCACATAGACAACACCAGTGACAAGGACACCACCCACTCCTGTGGAAGGTCACCTACATCAGACGCAAGCAGCAAGTCACCGCAACAAGCCACATAGCAGGACACACGGTGGAGCACGTCACCTCCACCAGCGGGGACTTCAACTACAGCCACAACACCGGACTCTCCTGGACCGACCATCATTCGTAACATCACGTCTTCACCTTGCCCACCGGATGCCACTGCCATCATCGCACACCCTCGCAGCTGGATCAAGGCCAACGAAGAACTTCTCGTCAACTCCCTCCGCACCAACACTCCACCAATGCTTGCAAACGATGACACCGCAGCGCACAACCAACACAGTTGGATCTCCAACAGCGCCGACATTCGGGCACCCCTCATGAACTGCACTGCGTCAGTACCTTCCGCCTGCCTGATGGCAGGCGTGAGGGTGACGCAGTGCCACAGGGATAGGCTGGCCGCATGCATTGCTGGAGTTGCGTCATGGTTGTGACAAAACTGCAGCAATGCGTGACTTTAACGCAGATACGTCAGGATTCCTGTTGTAACTGTCATTACTTGCGTCATGGAGCGCTGTCCAGTGAGTACAGCGCATCGATGCTGTCGCAAGAAAGGCGTAGTGAGAAGTGTTGCAACACTGTCTTGTCGCAGCGCTGCAACACTTTTCATGACTGGGGCACAGGAATGCGCACTATCTTATTGATGGTGCGCAGTCCTGCCCTGCAATTTTGTAGCAGGACAGCGCAGCAACATTGCTTGCAGCGCGGTCCAGCAACAAAACCTGCTGAAATGAGGCCCCAATGGTTATCTCCATTTTAAGACCAGATATTTTCTGGTCTTAAAAAACAGCCTCTAGTTGCAGTTAGAGACACTTTTTTTGGTCCTCTGGAATTAAGGAATCCCCTTGTGAATAGGGAAATCTTGGTTTAACGTCAGATTTTGCAAGGGAACGCCTCCCTTGCATGTCATTAGCGATAATTATCGCTGACAGAAGTTGCGATCTTTCAAATGGTCTATTTCGCCTAAAATCTGTCGCTAAAGGTTTTTAGCGTCAGCTTGAGAATATTGCGATAAAAATATTGCCGCTTTATCAGCAGAAAAGTGCCGCTAAAGTGGCGATATTTCCTTGAGAACATGCCCCTAAATGTTTTCTTATTTAAAAATAAAAAACATAATTAATACCATTAATATATATCTTAATTAACATCAAATAAAATATATTACATTTAATAGAAATTAAGAAAATCTAAATTATTAATTTGCATATCCTTAAAATTATCACCTTAAAATTTGAAATTAAAAACCCAATTTCCCACTACTAAGCTACTAAAAAAATATTCAACAATTAATTATTTGCATTAATTCAACTAAAAATACACATTTCAACAATTTCATAAGCAAACAATTATCTTACGAAAAACACGATAAAAAAAAATGCAAACACATGCATCCATGTCTTTTTCCCCTTCGTATTGTGCACACCCCAACTTCGACTAGGTTCTCAATGCCTTCTTAAATCGCTTGGTAAATCTCTCTACGTGCGTCTACTCTAAACAGTGCGGATTCCTGTTTCCTAATTGTGATCAAACCCTGTCCACTTTCTCTTGCTTTTGAATTTGTGATATTGTCAGCTGACTTACTTTGGTACTAACTTTTGTAGCATTATTTGCTTACTCTCCAGAGCACTTCTTTAAAAGTGTACATAAGTAAAAAAAAGTTGCCTTCTTTGTCCTTCCACTTGTGAAGGGTGGCCAACCACGAATCAGTACAGTGAGTAGAAACAATGCAGTGACTGTAAAGGGAAGTGCCCTGCCCTCTCCTCTTTGTTACCTTTCTGAACTGTAAGTTATACTCTTCGTGATAAGTTAGAATTTAGCTTGAGTTCCTGAGTTATGCAAGAATGAGGAATCACGTAAAGCTATGGCTAAAGGAAAAGAAATAATATTGCTAAAAAAACGTCCTTTGAGCAGAAAACAAATAGAAGGTTTTTGCTGCAATATATATTGACCTCTACACTTTGAAACTCACTAAAAATAACATATGCATATGAAGTACCAGCACAAGTACGGCTGCGGATGAAGTAACTATAACTAGAAATGTTTTCATCCCCATGCATTTTTTAACGTTTTCTGTAGAATTGCACAAACGTGTGGTAGCAAAAGCACAAACATTGCAAATCCCTACCATTAGAATGGAAACCCGCAACCCCAAAATACGAGCGAAATAAATCATGATAACGTACTGACCCCAGTTGCTTCTCTAACCGCCATAACATGTTACTGGAGGATACTGCCAGTTCCTACTGCGGAACCGCAGTTCGCTACACCGCTGGACCAGGAGTGGTGCTTGTCATGCAAACACAAACTTTATGTGACCTTTTTGCAGATACTGTGCCAGCAATTCTTTGGGCTCAGTGCATGTCCCAGTGTCGCCAGTATTGACTGTGAAATGTATTTTTCTCAGTGTCCCGGTCATGTGCCCGACTCACCCATGCTAAAGCCTGGGCCTGCCTGTCCTATTGGATTCCGGTGCCTGGCCCTAGCTTTAACTATCAGGATATCTATCGCACCCTGGCTTACCTTTAACTATCAGGATATCTAGCGTTCCCTGGCTTACCTTTAACTATCAGGGTATCTAGCGCCCCCTGGCTTAACTTTAACTATCAGGGTATCTAGCGCCCCCTGGCTTACCTTTAACTAATAGGGTATCTAGCGCCCCCTGGCTTACCTTTAACTATCAGGATATCTAGCGTCCCCTGGCTTACCTTTAACTATCAGGGTATCTAGCGTTCCCTGGCTTACCTTTAACTATCAGGGTATCTAGCGTTCCCTGGCTTACCTTTAACTATCAGGGTATCTAGCGTTCCCTGGCTTACCTTTAACTATCAGGGTATCTAGCCCCCCAGCTTACCTTTAACTATCAGGGTATCTAGCGCCCCCTGGCTTACCTTTAACTATCAGGGTATCTAGCGCCCCCTGGCTTAACTTTAACTATCAGGGTATCTAGCGCCCCCTGGCTTACCTTTAACTAATAGGGTATCTAGCGCCGCCTGGCTTACCTTTAACTATCAGGGTATCTAGCACCCCCTGGCTTACCTTTAACTATCAGGGTATCTAGCGCCTCCTGGCTTACCTTTAACTAATAGGGTATCTAGCGCCCCCTGGCTTACCTTTGAATAGTGGTTAAAGATTCACATGTTCTTTTCCTTCTGCTTGATCTGATGATGCCCAGGATCTGGCGTTCAACGGCTGATATTGTCACTGAAGTGACAGCGATTGTACATCGGTGACTTTATGAGAACGAGGACACGATGGTGTATAACAGTACTTCTGGCTGCAGAAGTGTGGGTCCCAACGCTGTCAGAGCAAGAGGCTTACCACTCTGTGATGTAGCAGATTTCAAATGTAGAAACACATTTCAAATATCACTAGAGATCAACAGTTCGACCTAAACTGTTGCTATATGGTTGCCATTTTGGATCATAATTTCATGCGCCACTGTGGTATTCTACATGCGTTTTTTTCAGTTTGTTTAAATCTATCATTCTGTTAAATGGGAATTATTTGCAGCAATATTTGCAGCAATAGCTCAAGTCAAATCTGTTTTTGTTGTTGCTTAGTATATTCTTTTTTTCTTGGATAAAAGCATTGCAAGTGACACCACTTGCATGCTTACGATTGGCATTTTTGGGGGATACAGTTGGTAACTGTCTATTTTAGTCAGATGGCAAACAAGATATTGTGAAGCAAAACATTTCCATGGTCGCACTTCAAAAATATGCATCATCGTCGTCACAATGGGGAACAGCTATGACTGACTGCCCCAGCCCCACTATTTTTAGGTGCCCTCTCTGCCACTCCTAAATGTATCTATTTATCACAAAATCATGTCTCGCCTGCTTTCCTGATACATTAAGTAAGAGACACGTAGCTGCAGCCACCCCTAGGTTGCACAATATGCTGGAGCTGGCTTGAAATGTGTCATATGGCATTGTTTCTCTTTTAAACAAGATGCTGTGGCACCAGGGAGGGGCCATGCATGACATTAGTGACCCGGACCTCCCAAAAACTCCTGGCAGGCCTGATACACATTGCTCCAAACCTACCTGAATCATGAGCAATACCTTGTTGGTGGTTGCCAAATGCACGAAAACCCAGGCATTCCCTTTCATCACCGTTTGCTTCTCTCTTTTTTCACTATTTTACAGCCCCATGGATTGTTACAGGTTTTATGCTGATATTACTGAGCCACTGCAACAGATCAATTTTGCAAACACCAGTACTGACTATTATTTCAAATGATGACATCTTACAAATAATGTAGAAGGCCGCATCAGGACTGAACAGACAAAATAAGATCACACAAGATGAATGATAGAAGCAATATGCACTTGTTTGCTACATTAACATCCCCATGTGCCCAATGTTCTCTCACTGCCACGCTAGGATGAATTCCAATTTCTTCAAATACAGTATATCAAACTCTCGCTCTTATGTTTTAAGTTATTCAACCCCATCCTACTCTTGCATGTAACATTAGCATGTGAAGCAGGCTGTGAAAAAACATGCTTTTCTTGGATTGATTTTAACACGAGTCAGAAAATTGCTCTTAAATATGTGTCCTTCCGCTCAAAGATATCTGAATCCTGGCTATGATGAGCAATCTTTATCAATCAAACAACGGAGAAGGATGTGCCCTGTTTCAAATCTATATAATGATCAGTTCCTTTTTTTCCAAAATGCTGCACGACTTTCAATCAACTTTCTGTGAATGGTACTTTTAAAAACAGGATTAAAGCCGTTGTCATATGCATTTAGTATACATTTCAGCTCTGAAATTCTTTGTCGAAATGTGCAATTGTCTTTCAAAGAGTCCAACTTGAGCTCTACTGCATGCTATCTCCTCCCGCGAATCTATAGATATTCCCTTCTCACTTGAGCCCAGAGTGCTCTTTATGCCAGTTTTGCAGGTTTAGCAATTTTAAACCTCCATCCTTTGGTGCAACTTTAATGGCCTCCTTGGCTGCCTGTATCCGACTTATAGAATGTCCTTGGACCATGCAATGACCACGAAAAAGCGGAGCTCCCACTGCACTTGAGTGACTGTAGTGGCCTAAGATACAAACTGTCTGCATATTCAATATTTTTGAAGGATACTGTCCATAATTAGATAAGGAGACACAAACAGGACATCACACAGGTCACACAATAGTGCAAAAAACACAGAATTTGAGTAAGATCCTTCTCTGACCTCTCGAAGACTCACAACAAAAAAGATACAGGGGCATATTATCTAAAAAGTGCGCTAAACATCGCAAAGCGTGTTTAGCGAGCACTTTTTTATCGCCGGCTATCGTCGGAATAATTTGCCATGCTAACGCTGTATTAGCGACATTTAGCGCTATGGCGATAATTATTCCAGCCATAGCGGTGTTTTCCATGAAACATCGCTGGTTTTCCAGCGATGTTTCATGGAAAACGGCGATAACCTTGCTGATACGACCCTGTGGTCGTATCAGCATAATCCACCCCCCCATGTTAGATATGGCTAACACCTGCTAATTGCAGGTGTTAGATAAATGGCGATAACCCCTGTTAGCGCGACTTTTCACGTCGCTAACTGCGGCCATGGCCACCTTGCTAATAGGCGATAGGCCTGTTAGCGGGTGTTTCCCAGGTTTGTTCGTCGGGAACGCCCACTTTGCATGTCATTAGCGATAAATATCGCTGACATGCAAAGCGGTAAAAACACGGGCGCTAATGCCCGAAAACTGTCGCTAACTGCCGTTAGAGACAGTTTGCTGATAGGGCGATAAGAATATCGCCGCTTTAGCGGCAAAAAGTGCTGCTAAAGCGGCGATAGTGCCCTTGCTAATATGCCCCACATTTCGCAGATGGGAGGGTTGGAAGGGAAGGTGTACAAGGTTGAACTTTGATCCATTGCAAGCCACCCTAGCATTTTATTGAACACTGTAAAAGTTCCATATCAAATACAATACAGGAAAGTAACAGTATACAAGTGTACATATGGTAGTGTAATCATATACCGCCCATAATATCCTTGCTATCTACTCAGTATTATACAAAAATAAGTTATGCAAGCATATAAATTCCGTAAACTCGGAACAAAGTTGTTCAAGTGTATCGGGTAATCCATAATTTCTATGTTTCAATATCCATTAAAAGAACCCATCATCTACAACTGGAGAAGTTAAAAAGATGCGTAATGGACCCCAGCTACCTTTAGGTTTCAAGGTGAGGGGGATGTAATTTAGCATATATTTCATTTCTGGTATTGCTTATGGTAAGGTCCTTTACCCTTTGTTGTTGGGCATGCGTGAATCACTCCAGCACATTGCAATTCTCCGTATCGCTAAAAGGAAAGAAATTGCTGCATCTGCGAAAAACCAAGCACTATCCTTTAACATACCCCAAAAATGCAATCTTAGGTTTTGTCTCAATTCGACATTTGGAATGCCGTTTCGATAGCATCTCCCCAAAATGTCTGGATATATCAGCATTCACATGCCTGGTAACAAAAGTCAGCATGGTATTGATCACACTCCAGGTTGCCTGACAGAATATTGATGCAAAAAATATTGTGTGGATAGAATATTGTGTCAAAAATATCAAGGACCAAAATATCAAGTAGGTAAATGCAATGCGGCCGGCATGACTCGCTGGTGGGGAGCGTTGAACGGGGGTTCGCGCGGGGGGGGGTAATTTAAAAATAAAATAAACTTACCTTCCCGGGTCCCGCGTCGTCTCTGCTCTCCTGCTCCTCTGCTTCCGGCAGGAAACAGGAAGCAGGCAGCCTTCCTCCCCTCCCCTCCCCTAAGCCAATCACAACGCTGCAATGGCAGCGTTGTGATTGGTCAGGACGCCGACCAGCCAGACGCAATGGGCAGGCCATTTTCTCCATGTAGGCTGCATTGCAGCCTACATGGAAAAAGAGCAGAGTGTGCATGACTGGTTAGGTTGGCCCTGCGGCCGACCAAACAGTCAGCGCCCTCAGCAGAGGGCAAGGCACTCCTTCCCTGCCCTAGAGCAGACCCGCCCGCCCCCAACCAAACACTTCTGCTTTCTCGCAGTGCGAGAAGCAGAAACATAAAATGGTAGTTTTACCATTTTATGTTTCTGCTTCTCGCTGTGCGTGAAGCAGTGAAGCACGCTCCTCTGCCCTAGTGGAGGAGCCGCCCCTGATTGAGTAACTATTCTTAACTCCACTTCTAGGTACTTTGAATAAATACATATATATGGTCAAGGTACATATGTGGAGTTAAGGGTAGTATAACTTTGTTTTCCTATAAAAAATTACCTTCACAATGTCCTTGATATTCTTGATATGAGATTTTGTCCACATAATATGTTTTGTTCGATATCTGGTCCAGACACCATAATAACTTATGTTGGTGGTTCATAGACACCAATTTGGTCTGTGTGCAGCAGTATTTCCATTGTTCTTACAAGATTTCTACTCCCAAGTCCCTTTTCCCTGCTAATCTGGTGTGGGCTGAGTGTTGCATCTTGAGTGTAGCGCAGATGACGTATAATTGAGAAACCCAAGGGTTAGTGTCAGGGAATCAAAAAAGCTGGATCAGTGGAATAAAATCAATGGGCTCCTCTGGAAATCTGGGTAAATGCTCAGGGGCTGTGCCTCTCAGTATAGCATGAATAAAGAGATCTAGAGGAGGCAGGGTGTGCCCTGAAGTAATGTCCTCAATTTATGCAAAAGTCTCCTGATCAAACAAATCCCCAACCACCTGCATACCTCATCCTTTTAAAGTGCGCAGTACTAGCGTCTCCTCCAATAGTGGGAGTAGCGGATTGTGTGCTAATGGATGTGCTGGTGAGTATAGAAGTTTGAATCATGCCCTCCTACTAAGGGCCTTATTATGACTATGGTGTGTGGCAGAGGACTTCTATGTCAGCGCCCGCTGCCACACCGCCAAAGCCTTATTGAGATAGCCCGCTGGATTCAAACTCATTCCAGGTCAGGCAGTCCTGTAACGGCGGGCCCACGGCGGTGCAGTGCTAAGGCTCAAATGTGAGCCTTAGCAAGGCACCGCAATGGGAACGCCATTGCACGTTCCTGCAGGGCATGGACTGTCAAGTCCGTGCCCTGCAGGAACTGGGGGTGCATGCATACAAGGGGGCACACCATGTGCCCCCCTGGGTGCATCCCCTGGCACAGAGGCAACTGGTGGCCCTGTAGGATCCCCTTTGTTTCCTCACCACCAAACTTTTCATGGCGGGCTCATCACCATGAAAACTGTGGCGGTGAGGAAACTCCTAATGTGCTTGGCAGTGCTACAGTGGCACCTCCAGCATATTAGGGGCCTCAGACTGCTGCAAGACCACCAGTGAACATGGATCCTTGGCAGCAGGAGCGGCTCCATGGCGGTTCGACCGCCCTACTTGTAATAGGGTGGTCAGACCACCGGTGTGGTGGTAGCCGCACTGCCACATAGGGTTTCGTGGTCCATCGGACCGCCAAACTCATAATAAGGCCCCTAGTCTCTTCCATGCCCAATATGCTGCAGCAATTGTTTTGATCTCTCACCAAACCTCTGGATATGCTAATTGGTAGTGAAGCCATGAGTGGTAGCCCCTTTGTCAAGTCCTGTTCGGCTCTAAGGTCTGGATCTGGAGTCTGTATGGTATCAGTGTATAGCAAAATGACCCTGTGCTACCAAATAGTATTACTCAAGATTAGGAACATTAAATCCACCCTTTTCATAAGACGGTGTGAGTGTATCCCAACTGATCCTCTGCCGGCTAAGGAAAGAGGCATCTTAATCCATCTTTCTTTTTGTGTCTGCAGTTTATCCATCACAGGTTCATAGTTCAGTTGGAGTACCATATTTTTTTCTCTGCGATAATTATTTAACGGATTCATCCGTCCATTGTATGAGAAAATCACGATCTGTTTTTACTGTGCAGCCAGTCAGGGGAAATACCTTGGATTTGGTCCAATTACAATGGGCAATCCAGAGAAATGTCCAAATTTTATGATTTCACTAATTAGGGCACAAAGGTTCATTGCAGGATCTTTTTCTTTTTTCTTTTTTCTTTTGATTTTTTTTTCTGTTTTTTTGATTTTTATTATCCACAGTATCAAAACATCAATAAATACATACAGATCTAATAACAAGGCATAAAAGCAATTCATTTCATTCAGTTATACCAAAATTGAATTTCAGTTTCAACAATTCATATGATCAATCATTGCCCCCCATACATAGATGCCTAATTTGCGTTTCCTTGGTCCTTTAACAGAATACAAACTGTGCTTCAGATTATATATACTATAAAACCGGGCTCGCCACATTTCATAAGATGGTACTTCAGGCTGACGCCATGAAGAAGCTAAACATAACTGTGCCACCGCCGTAGCAATAAAAAGCAGATACTGGAATTTATACATGGGTCTCCCTTGCACCAGATCCTCACCAATCCCAAGCAACATCATGGAGGCCGATATATTAATTACAACCCTTGTAATCTCCGTCAAAAACTTCTCGATATGTTCTATTAGTGGCACCAGTGTAGCACAAACATAAAAAATATGGAGGCTGTCAGCATTATGAATACCACAGCGGAAGCATTTACCATCGTTCCCCCTCCCCCATTTCATCATCTTGGCTGGGGTATTATAAAGATTAAATATGGTTTTATAAAACTGGGCTTTGAGATTCGCCGACAGACAGATTTCCCCAGCAATAACAATTTCCTTCTCTAAAGAAACCCTAGGCTCTCCCAGTTTAAGTGCCCACTTTAAGTTGTGCTTATCCAGATCATCCCTCCTTGAAGCTAAAAGGATTTTGTAAAGGACCCCTATCTTTTCCTGGCGCCTAATAGCTTCAACTAGTTTGAGGTGTCATCACTGTGGGTTGTTTGCTTAGGAAATCACGTATTTGTAGGAATTTAAAAAACTGATTCTTAGGAAGAAGAAATTTATCAGCTAGATCTATAAAAGACAAATATAACCCCCCTGCCTCATAGAAATCCCCAATTTGAGTAATACCCTTACCTCTCCAGCTAGTTGCCACATGGTCTTGAAATATCGATGGCAATATACCTACAGCCGTGGTAGGTGTATAAAAGGTTAATCCCTGTATCTGTACATTTTTTTCGTACCATGCTCCAAACCTTAAAAGCTGCCCCCAAGATTTTAAAACACGTTTTTTTGTAATAACTCCTATCCAACTTCTTGAACAGGCAATTCTTAACCTCTTTTCCTAACATCATCTGGTAAATTGAGGGAGCCTCAGCAGGATTACTCACATCTTCTCCAGTCAACATTATCCGCATATTTAGTAAAAGACACGCATAATAATAGAGC
The DNA here is from genome assembly GCA_963921515.1 of Calotriton arnoldi. NCBI lineage: Eukaryota > Metazoa > Chordata > Amphibia > Caudata > Salamandridae > Calotriton > Calotriton arnoldi. The sequence goes on along the minus strand of CAWUFW010019700.1, from coordinate 132,199 downwards.
GTGAAGTCGGGAACCGACCACCCACCCCTCTCTCTGGGAAGAGTCATAAAATGCAAAGCCCTCCGTGGTTTCCCCGAAGCCCATAAAAATTTAGCACAAAGTGCGTGTAGATGTTGTAATTGGCCACGGGATACCTCCAAAGGTACTGATCTAAAAAAATATAAAACCTTGGGGAGTATATTCATTTTGAGTATGTTGGCTCTACCAACCAAAGACAGATGTAAACAGTCCCATCGTTCTAATGATTGCTTTACATTACCAATGATATCCCCCCAGTTGATGTCAACCAAATCTTTCAAGCACTCTCGGATCTTAATTCCCAGATACGTGACTTCCTTGACCACTCTAGGGTCATTAGCCATATTATGGTTCGTACACAAGATCTGGGTTTTAGATGTGTTCATCTTATAGCCAGAGACTGCGCCAAACTCATACGCTAGGCGTTCAACTTCAGGTATAGCCGTAACAGGATACGAAGTTATAATAGCTATATCATTGGCATAGGCACAAACACGAAAATGATCTTCCAAAACACGAAAAGGTTTGATCTGGGTGCTTCTCTCCAACATTATTAAAAAATGGATAATATATAGGGCGAACAGTAGGGGGGAACAAGGACACCCCTGTCGTGTGCCTCTAGAAATTTTTATAGGATCCGATACAAGACCCATAGAGCAGATCCTGGCTGTGGGCGATCGATATAATACTCGTATAGCCTGGATAAACCCCTGACCGAACCCCATCCGCTGCAAAACCCCCCAAAGGAAGTCCCAGGCGACACGATCGAACGCCTTCTCGGCATCAAGTAAAATCAGTCCTAGGTCCCTGGATTCAACCTGAGCAATATCGAACAGTGTCACAATTCTATTAATATGATTCACAGTCCCTCGACCAGGAATAAATCCATGTTGTTTTGGGGATGCCAGTGTAGAAACAACTTTTGCCAGCCTATTCGCCAAGATTTTGGCGTAGATCTTCCCATCGCAGTTAACAAGAGAAATTGGGCAAAATGACCCTGGCAAATCCGGTGGCTTATCTTTTTTCCTAAAAATGTTGATATTAGCCTCATCCCATGATTGTGGTGCCCCACCCCCATTTGGGCTGCTTGGAAGATGGCTAGCAGATCTGTTTTAATATCCTGAAAGAAGGCCCTATAAACCTCTGAAGGGAGCTTATCAGGGCCCGCTGCCTTACCAATCGTCATGCTATTTATGGCTAACTCTAACTCCTCCATGGTAATGGGGCTCTCCATTATCTCTACCTCCTCCTGGCCAACCTGCTCCACTAAATGTTGTACCCCAGAGTTCCTAATGTGCAGCTCCGACTCTTCTCCCGTATATAAATCTTCATAAAATTTATGAAAAATCCGAAGAATCTCTTGGGGATCATATACCATATCGCCTAACGCATTCTTCATACCGGCTATTCCATGAGCAGCCTCCTTAGAACGTAACCTTTTAGCTAAACAGCGTCCTACAGCCTCCCCATACTCATAACAATCCTTTTTATACACCAAATATTTAGCTGCAATTTCCTTGCTCCAGGATAGGTTGATGTTAGCCTTACATCTAGCCACATTAGTTTGTAATTCAACGATATTGTTCTTGAGCAGAATCCCCTGTGCAAGGTTTTCTTCCGCAGTCTTAAGTTTGGTATACAATTCCTGTATTACGAGTTTAGCATTCTTTTGTTGGTACAATCCGTAGCTCAAGACCTCCCCTCTAAAACAAGCCTTAAAAGTATCCCACAAAACCCCCACCGATGTGGAATGCCGATTATTTTGAAGGAAATCCTTAATCCAAATCTTCATATGATCTATAAAAGTATTATCAAGAAGAAGTTTCCTATCAAAAGTAAAAGTTCTTGGGTTTATACAAGAGCCCAGTGCGGGGATATCCAGAACTACTGGTGCGTGATCAGAGATGATTCTTGGGACTACTCAAATTTTGGCTTCAGTAAATAATATGGGAGATACAAAAAAATAATCAAGGTGCACCAGCTTCTGATGGGGTTGGGAATAAAACGTGAACCCAGGATCAGGCATGCAAAGAGAATCCCAAACATCAACCAAGCCGTGATCCACCAGTAAGTGATATAACGCCTTGAAAACCCTGGGTTTCCTTCCTTTATAGTTTAGCATACCTGATTGGAGTTCCTTATTGATCAAATTAATATTGAAATCCCCACACAGCACCAGGGGGGTAGGCCAAAGTGCAAGCTCCATATTTAGTTGTTCCAAAACCATGGCTTCATCAAGATTGGAGCCATAAACAGTGCAGAGCGTAACTTTTTTCTCCCTTATCATGCATTCCACAATAAGCCATCACCCCAACTTATCTGCTAAAACCCGTCCCGTGGTTTGTATGGCAGGTTTGGCTAACACCGCCACCCCCGTGTCATTGAGGATTGTTGTGAGGCGGCTAAGAGCACAATGTGACATTGCAATGCCACAATCTACAGTCAGACATCCATAACCCATACATGTGCACGGTCAGACACTGCATCCCACAGTGTACAGCCACAATCTACAGTCAGACATCCATAACCCACATCATGTGACATTGCAACGCCACAATCTACAGTCAGACATCCATAACCCACACATGTGCGCTGTCAGACACTGCAGCCCACATTGTGCAGCCACAATCTACAATCAGACATCCATAACCCACACCATGTGACATTGTAACGCCACAATCTACAGTCAGACATGCATAACCCACACATGTGGGCTGTCATGACCACCGGTGTGGCGGTAGCCGCACTGCCACATAGGGTTTCGTGGTCCATCGGACCGCCAAACTCATAATAAGGCCCCTAGTCTCTTCCATGCCCAATATGCTGCAGCAATTGTTTTGATCTCTCACCGAACCTCTGGATATGCTAATCGGTAGTGAAGCCATGAGTGGTAGCCCCTTTGTCAAGTCCTGTTCGGCTCTAAGGTCTGGATCTGGCATCTGTATGGTATCAGTGCATAGCAAAATGCCCCTGTGCTACCAAATAGTATTACTCAAGATTAGGAACATTAAATCCACCCTTTTCATAAGACGTTGTGAGTGTATCCCAACTGATCCTCTGCCGGCTAAGGAAAGAGGCATCTTAATCCATCTTTCTTTTTGTGTCTGCAGTTTATCCATCACAGGTTCATAGTTCAATTGGAGTACCATATTTTTTTCTCTGCGATAATTATTTAATGGATTCATCCATCCATCGTATGAGAAAATCACGATCTGTTTTTACTGTACAGCCAGTCAGGGGCAATACCTTGAATTTGGTCCAATTACAATGGGCAATCCAGAGAAATGTCCAAATTTTATGATTTCACTAATCAGGGCAGCAAGGTTCATTGCAGGATCTTTAATGAATAAAAGAATGTCAGTGGCATACATGGACATCAGTAAACACCCTGTCTGGAAAGTGACTCTCCTATAGAGATGCTGCTCATACAGCTTTTGCGCCAATGGGTCCATGGTGAGAATAAATGACACAGGTGACAAAGGACACCCCTGCCTGATGCCTCTTGAAATGTGGAACAGGAACACTGTCAGCCCATTCACCCATGCCCCCAGCCCCACCAAGTGCAATTCAGTCTCTCTGGCCCCCAATTTGCTAACTAAGGGGTAGAAAGCTATTAAAATCTGGAGATTTCTGAATGACGAAAAATACAAGGGGTTGGGAAAGCCCTCCCTAGCATTGAGCCATGGCCCCACCCTAGAAGGAGCATAGAGTATTTCTGTTTCTGGGAGGGGAAGATAGGGGAATTTGTTCCAATCTGCCCACCCCTGTGGGGTAAAAAGCCCACCAGACACCATTGATTTCTTTCTTCAAGTACGGAGCAGCCCCATGGGCAAGGGCCTGTGCTCTCCCAATTCACCCAGGGCAGTACATGCTTTTTGCCCTGAGGGGCTATATTGGGACATTTCCCAATCTGGCCCCTGGGAGTAGAAAACCCACTAGACACAAAGGTTTTTTTATTCCAAAAAAGGCCTAGGGTCAGCCCACCCTGGGATTGGGTTGTACCCCACTCCAGTCCTTCTGTCTTCCAGGAAGGGGCAGATTGGGGATATGCCATGCATCAGCTTATCTCCCACCCCTAGAGCCCCAACAGCCTTTCTGCCCACATGGGGCCTACAGCATTTCCATCCCCATGGCAAGCAAGAGGAAATTTGAATTTTAGTGGGTGTTGATTTGACATATAGGTCGGCAGAGTGGGAATCAACCCCAATTGCAGCTCACTTGCCATGCTGAATGGTTGCAGTACTCAGGCTCAGGGTCAGCTGACAAAAGAGAATCCAAAGAAATCCAGATTTTTCTGAACACATTTTCCACAAATGGTGCGTAATTACAAAAAGTGGAGTAATGGTGTAATTTCAGGAATTTCGCATAGCAAGTGTAATGTGAAATTCCCAAAATAACATGAATTATGCTTGCATAATTTAAATTTCACCCAGGCCCACATTGTATTCGCTCCATATCCTGGATCCTAGAGTCTGGATAGCTCCTCCGGTGCGGAGGACGGCTCTGTGCTGTCCTCTACACCAGTGCTGGTGTGCCAAGGACGGCTTCAAGCCATCCTTGCACTCGAGGCAGGAAATCCCTTTGTTGTTCACACCAGAGAGATTTCCTTTTTTTTATTTGAGCTTTGGGAACTGGGGAAGAGCTTCCAATGGCATTTGTTTGCAACTATACACTTTTGCAGTGATGGTGAAAGAGCAGGCCCGCTCTAGAGTCTCTGCTTTTTCACCGAGGACGCTGTTAACGGGCACGCGGGACAAAAACAATGGAGTTCACGTGGTTTGAAACCCTCTATGCGTCTAACTCTAACCGCAGTTCATACGGAGTACCGGGGAACCGCTTTTTGGCCGTATAGCATGACACCCACTGCCGGCATAAATATGGGAACCAGAACTATAATCTACGTGGGTTATGCCCCGCGATGCGGCTTGACACTCAACAGCTAGTAATACGGATTACGGGCGTCCCGTTTTTGGCCGACAGCCTGGGACGCACATCCGGCATAGGTATAGGAACTGTCAGTATTGTCTTTTCTGCCCAGTCATTTGAATGCATGCAGCCTAGCCAGCGCGACACCGCTGTTATTTGTAGATATCTTGACTGGCCTTGCAATACACTTCTCGTCACCTAAAACTGACTTAATATGCCTGAAGGGCTAGGCATATTTCACTATGATATACTGTTTAGAGCGAGTACCGCTAAGCAAATACTGTCTTTCCAGCGCTGTTACTTCTGACAGGCCTTAGTGTGACTGCGATCCATACTTATATTAATGGGCAGTTCGACACTGATGCTGTTAAGAGCACCACACCACTTCTCCACTTATTAACCGGCGTTATGCCCGTTGTGTGGATTACCACTACTGCATGATGCCTCAAGCAATAGGCTGAATATCGCAGATAGTAGACTCACAGTGGTTGATTTTGGCATGTCAACTGCACCACCAGGAGGGGCACTATACAACCTTTTAGTGTCAATAGTAGCGTAGCGCATTGGACATACTCACCGGTACACGGACATTTATCATATGTGGTGCTCATAACCACAATGCGACCACTTGGTTACAGAGCACAGGGTAATGTGGTTAAACACAGACCGATTTTCGATACATCTTGTTGGGTACCTTCTAGAGGTGTATGCTAATAGAATGGTGCTGTTTTTTGACGTATCATGTCCTATTGTGATTAGAGACAGAGTGTTTTAGAAGGAGGAGTGGGCAAGAATTGATGGTAAATACATTTGTGTTGTGTCTGATTATGTGCTACTATACCCCTTACACCTGTAGAGTCCTGAAACCTGCTATCTAAAGGACCTAGGAAGGTGGATACAGACTAGGAGTCTCCAATTGACTGCATGCAACTGCTTGTTTTTATTTGCAAATATACACTTTTGCAGTGATGGTGATAGACACTGGTGTTGTATTAAGAATGGGACATTTGAAATGCATACTGTATCCTTGATGTATGTTCTTATATCCTTACAGAATGTGGAACGGACTTCCAGCTGGTACCACAGATCAATGCCATACCAGTAAAAGTATGGTAATCTCTTTATAATTTATTCACGTTTTTAGAGCAGAGTGACGAAGTGTATGTCCTGAGGAATGCCAAGAACCTTTCGGTCTAACTAGTCAGAAACATGATGACCAGATCCTGATAGGGAACATCCATATCCCTATTTTTCCCTTAGCTTTTTAATCTAGCCACTGGAGACACTAATAAAGTTTTGACTTCGTCATCCAGGAGGTAGTTTTAAACTCACATTTGATTTTTTGCACTCTGCCCCTCACTTGACCCTACATTGGATGATACAAAACACCTCACGCTCCTCTCCTGCAGGAGAGTTGTAGCCCACACTGGGTACCTTGCGGTCCCAGTGTGCAAGAGGGAACCCAATGATGAAGCATGTCACCCTAGGGTGAGTGAGGGTTCTCGTCTTAACGCATGTGTGCGTCTGTCCCATATCCTCACAGTGAATATCTGATGAGTAGTGTAGATACACCATCCGGTTACCTTTTGAGAGTTCTGATTATATGGAGTGGTACCGTGGATGGTAATAATTCCTCCATATAGAACCCCTATAGTGAGATTATATTTTTTTGTCAATGCAATGACGATCGACGCACATGGTGCACTGACATAATAATTGAAAGTGAAATGAGCAGGTAGATTCATTTTCACTGTATCTGTGCTCAGGGGCATATCTCAGCCCCCTGAGCACTGATTCAGACTAGGGAGTTGTCAGTGGAAAGGGGAGAATCTCCCCTTTCCAATGGTACAATTTCCTAGTGGATTATTGCTCTGCTCTGGGATTGCTGCAACAGGGCGATTCCCATGAAGGGATCCACCCACTAGACACCAGGGAGAGAGGGAGTGGCTTTAGCCTCACCCCAAAATTCTCAAATGTCTTTCTGCTCCCCTGCGGACTAAAGCATTCTATCCCAATGGCAAGCAAGAGGACATTTGATTCTCTTGGGTGTTGTTTTTCCAAATGGGCCAGAAGTGTTTGGCTAACTCCGAGTATCATCCCACTGCACTGGTGAATGGCTGCACTTTTTGGGCTTGGGTAACCTGGAAAAACCCACCAGACCCAGACATTTCTGAAATTAGACATCTTGGGAGTCCACAGTGCTGTGCTTCACATGCATCCCTCACAGTTTTCTTACCCACAATGCCCTGCAAACCTCAAACGTTGACTAAAAAACACATTTTCCACATCTCTGTGAGGAAAAACTGCTAGAATATGACGGAAGCCACACATTTCCTACCATACAGCATTCTCCTTAGTATCCTGATAAAAATGGTACCTCACTTGTGTGGATGGGCCAAGAGACCTTTACACAAAAGGCCCTGAATTGCTACGTGGAGAGATCAGCAATAGGGGTAGCTGCAGGATTTGGGGCCATGCTCGGCTTCCACCCATGGGAACCTGTCAACCCACAGATGTTTTTGAAATGTAGAAAACCACGGGATTCTAGGTTGTGTGCCTTGTGTCAATCCCATGAGCTTTTCTTACCCACAATGCTGTGCAATTCTCAAACTTTGACTGAAACCACACATTTTCCTTACAATTCTGTGATGAAACTACCGGAATCTGCAAGAATCCACAACATTCCTACCACTCAGCACTGCCCCACTTGTGCCGATGAAATGGTTACACCACTTGTGCAGTTGGGCTTGGTGCCAACAACAGGAGCAGATCCAATCGAGGTCAAAAAGAGTCCCCACGCAAGGTTCCCATTGTCCTGGGTTTGATAATGAACTACTAATTAAAAGGCAAGATCACTGTTATGTAATGCATTTATTTACACTATAAATCTTTATTGTTTAAATGCCCAAATTATTCTATTCAAACTTTATATGAAAAATAAGAAAATAGGAAGTTCATGACATTCAAGAATAAAAATGCTGCTTAATAAAGTAATACATTTTGTTAAACTGAAAGCTTCTGCAGTTATGACAACATCTCTAAGCTTGCATTCTAGGGTCAAGCTCCTAAATCACATTGTGCAAATCTCAGCAAAATTAAGTTCCCTTCTACCTAGGAAAAAACTTGCTTCATGGCCTTTCCATGGCCTGCATGAATAACAATGATTGCCTACTACGAATTAGCACATTTCAAATGTGTGTCAGTTTAACATTAAGTTTTACAGTTTATGGCACATTTAGCTTACTATGTTAATTAATTTTTCATTCTAATTAATTGACTCTATTAGTCCCCCATCTGATGGTTTATCAACCATCACACTATCATGGTTTCACAAGTGAGTTCTGTTCAAAAGGCACTCTCATCGTCTGTTGAATCCTTTCTCTTTCTTTTTAAACTTTGAAATTTCAACTACTTTCTATAGTCATCGTTCATGATGTAGTTCAATGTCAAACTCTTTTCAAATTGTTTATTCATTTCTTTTTCCCTCTTTTTATGTAAGTAATAGCTACAGCTTTTGGCTACAGCAAATAGGCACAACAAGTAAAACCCTACTGCTAGCACTGGTATAAGTATAGCCTTTAAGATACCTACTCCTGCAGTACCAATCCAGTTTCCAATTGTGTGAATTCCTTTTCTAAGATTTTCTAAGACACTAGGGGGCTTATTTACAAGAAACTGATGCATCACTGCGTTAAAGCAGTGATGCGCTAGTTTCCTTGTGCCACTATGGATGCGCCGTATTTACAATACGACACACCATGGCGCAAGGATTGACAGATGAGTCAGAAAATCTGACATATCTGTCGGCGCAAACACCCTCGCATTGCTGGAGTTGTGTCGTAAGCCTGACGCAACTCCAGCAATGCATGGGGAAGCCTACTCTTATTGCACTGCGTCACTCCTTACACCTGCTCCAAGCAGGCGTAAGGTTTTGACGCAGTGGTGTCCTAGAAGTGGCGCAGTGAAATCTTGTAGATTTCACTGCGTCACTTCTACAAGGCATTCTGGCATGGGAATGCCCACCCTGCATGCATTATACCTTACGCAGGTATAATGTGGCGCAGGGGTTTACAAGGTGACGCATCCGCCTAGATTTGTCACTTTGTAAAAAGGGCGCAACCTGGCACATTGTTTACGCTGCCGCTGCGTCACAAAAAGTGACGCAATGCCGGTGCAAAAGTGTTGCAAGGGGCTTGTAAATAAGCCCCTAGGTGTTTCCAACTCTTCTAGTTAAGGCTTTAAATCAGAAATGTTCTTTGCAAATTCCTCTATTTTCTTACTCTTATCAGGATTATAGGAACAGCAATGGGTTAATGTAAGCATCTTGCAAACTCTGCCTTTTTCGACGAGTAAAATGTCTAATGCTAAACGATCTTGCAAAACCATTGAACGTATGGCAATCAGCTCAGTGTTTACTACTAACAAAGCTCCAGAAGTACTTGTTGCCAGCTTGTCGACAACAGTGACAATTTTCAAAACTTTTCATCACTTAAAATGACTTCTACAAGTGGAATGATTACTCCAAAGATATCTCCTACTAATTGAGCTCCTTTCTCTGCACTACGGGTGTGACTGTGTGCTGGTGTTATTGTTAATGCATCTATACTAGTCACATGGTACATTTTAGGATATAGCACCCCTAAATAACAAACACCCTTCCAATCAGTAGGTAATAGAAAATAAGCATTCTGTCCACAAACAAAATAATCTCCTAGAATTGCAGATTCTTCTCCTTTTAAAATTTGCCATGTCCCTCCGTTAATTCACATGTGTGTTCACAACTACAAATGCCCACATGTCTGATTAATCTTGATGTCCTTCTTCTGTAAAAGCAAACTTTCTCCTTGTGTTGACTGTCTAATCAGAATTTTGGATAAACCATTTGCTTTCTAAATTCCTCTTCTTCCTAACATTTTTCAAAACATCACTGTTTGTCTTAACTACGTGTCATGTTAGTGCTTCTTTCTTCTAATGTGATATCAAAAATGGTCTCTAACGGGCGCATCAAACAGGTTAAGTTATTCCGATAAGATTTAACACTATCTATAGGTTCATGTGGCATAAAATAATACCAGGCTGTGTCCATTTCTTTTCTTTGTGAGTGTAAATTCATGCTTTCTATCAACAGCACTCCAGAAAGTATTAAGTCATAGTTAGAATAGAAATATTCTAAGTGTTCTTGTCTATATACAAGTGTAAGTAGTGTCTTCTTTTACTTATCCTGTTTACTCTTGCGATGGAACCATTGGCGCAGCGACTACGATAGGGGGGGCGAAGCTGCGGTATCCCGTTGGATGATGTGGTGCATGCAGTGTTCCTATACGTGGATGATCTGTTGCTATATCTTCGTGATGCATCGAGTGACGTAACCCCCATTTTGGCAGCGTTCCAAGACTTTGAGCAGGTAGCAGTGTTAATGGTAAACTGGGGGAAATCATGCGTATTCACGCTTAATTGCGAGGCTTCACTGCAGATAGTGCAATCGGGTGGGGAAGCACTGACTTGGTTGTCAACATCAGTTCCGTATCTTGTTGTCTGTCTTTATTGCTCTTAGCAGGATCTATTTGAGGGTAACCTGCAGCAGGCTGCCACAACTCTCAAATCACAAATGCGGTTTTGGCAAAGGCCATCACTAGCACTGGCTGGCAGAGTCGCTCTTTCTAAAATGATTGTCCTTACCTGACTGCTATACTACTTTGTTAATATTCTGGTATTTCCCAAGCAGTGGTTCTTCTTGACCTGGATCGGGCACTAGGGGTTTTGCTATGGGATAAAGGGAGACATACGTTGGGCTTAAACAAGCTTCAATTGCCTATGAGAGGTGGAGGGTTAGGGGGTACTGATTGTCAAGGCTTACTTTCTTCCTGCACAGCTTTAATGGGTGGCCAGCTTCAATGGGTGGCCAGATGGTTCTCAGGAATCAATATTTTTGAGACTAGTACTGGAGATGATCCTCTCCCTTTGTATGTAATATAACACTTTCTATATCACACCATTTATCTGCACTGTTCGTGGATGCTCCACGTGTGGTTGACCAAGAAGTGCGTGACCAGAGTGCTACAGCTCACAAAATACATTCTTCCGTATTCACCAACCACACCACTCCAGGGTTTACCTGGCCCATTGGGGTACTTTACTTCTGATCAGTTAGCAATCTGGCATGAGCACTCTGTATACACGATTGGAAATTAGTTTCAGGACACTAATCTACTGCAGTTTAATTAAATGTGTCAGGATTCCAAATTTTGGATGCCCTGAGATTATTGTGGAGGGTGATTGAAGCAGAGCCACCCATCCATGCAGTAATGCATGCACTGTACACCATGGGAGAAGGACGACACCTCATTACATGGTTTTATAGAGCGACTAGGGAACACACTGGGGTCCCACTAACCCAACTCCGACACAAATGGAAGAAGGATCTAGGGCGGCCCCTACATGATGTGGAATGGGTGTAGGTGCTTGAATCTCCTCATGTCATCTCCAGAAATGAAAGATTTAAAAACACTCACTATATAATAGTTCATAGGGCATACCCTACACCGTCTCGATTGTACCATATGTACAGAACAGCCAACGTCACTTGCCCCAGATGATTAGTCCATTCAGCTGGCTTTCAGCACATGCTTTGGTCATGCCCTAGAGTGGCTAGTTACTAGCATTCTATACACACTGTTTTGGATACTATTACAGAGTTCACAGCTCTTAAATCATGGGTAGCTACAGCATTAGGCATATTTCCCAGGACAAAGAGTCATAAGGTGAGGGTACGTTTCCTGCATCTAGCCCTTTTTTTGGGAAAACTTTTACTGACCATGCATTGGCAGGCGCAGCAGTCGCGGACCTTCGCACAGTGGTGTAGGGCTCTGCACCCCTGGGGCAATACGGAGAGCTCTGCACTTCACTGGTAAGAGGCCCGTAGAATCCGGAAATGCCATATTGCTGCAGCCTGGGACACCATGCTAATGCAATTTAAAGAACTCACAACCAAGAGGCCCCCAGCACCTAATACAACCTTGTAAGTACTCTTCCTAGTGATTAGTTATTCAGCATGTTCTGGGTGTTGCTTACAATGTGGCACGACTCCACCTGCTTCTTATCTGTTGCTCCTCCTGGTGTGTGATAAGATCCTCTGAATGTATTTGGACTCACCCCAGCCCTGGATATTCCTCCCGACCATTCTACTGCCTAATCTTCATGTTAAATGCTTGTGCACTCCACTTTGTTTCTCCTCTCCAAGTTGAATTTCCCTATCATTTCAAACCTAGTTTGTGATGTAATGTGATCCTGGCTCTGCAAAATATGTGAGCCTAACCCTGGCTCGGCAAAATATGTGAGACTAAAAGCTTTAGGAGAATAGAGAATCACCATTACAGAACTATAATTCAAGTGATAACAAGCGATTGCAACAATACATTTACAAACCGTTTTACCTGTTGATGTATATTTACGTTGCAAGTCCGGAAATGTATAGGATATTATTTCCAAATCTTCACTGTGGAGTGGTGATCATTGAATTGATTTACTATGTACAATAGCATTGATTAATTGAAAAACGCAATAAGAACCGTTTAAAATGAACAAGTGTAAGTAATATACTACATGAGATTCCATAAGATACCGGCATGTGGTAATAGGTGACTTCTTCTGATGCTGATGACAGTAAATGAGCACAGATATAGCACTCTGTAGCTCCCATGGTGTATGTGTATCCCTGTACTAACCTAGAATAAGCATTTTTTGAGTAATCCTCCCTACGGTAAGCGACAAAAGAAGCTTTCAATTGCTCTTCATCATTCACATATAGGTGTGTTTTTGTTGTGGTTGTGTTTCTAAAATCTATCTCAGGTGTTAGGTAAAATCCTACTAACACTATAGCAATCATAATGACTTATTACAAAAATTGAACACATAATATATTAACACTTATTTCCAAGGCAACACATATTCACTTTGGAAGCAGATTAAATATAATGCAGTTAAAGTTCAAGATGGAAGTTTTTCTTTTCTTTTTGTTTTCAAAAAGCTTCTTTAAATGGTTATCTGTCAGCAAAGTAATGTTAGACAGTCTTTAACCCTACTCTGTTTTCTTCTAAAAATGTTATCCCTACTCTTCTACAGCAGACTCGGGCCTAGGTTGACCTTCTGAAAAATAATAAGATAAAATAAAAAAAAGGGAATAAATCAGAGTAAGTCTTTCTGCTTTTCATATTCTTTTCCTTTAACCTTTTGCAGTCTCTTTGTAAATGCACAGTTTGTTTTTGTCAGAATCTTAGTCTGGCACTGCTTGTTTCAGGGGTATCGCAGAGGTTCAAACAGTTCAGATCTCACATCACACAATTCATCAATTGAGACATTTAGTACTTCATTTAGATAGTAAGTCCACTCAGGTGCTGAATATCTCCAACAAGGTACTCTTATTCTTCTTGATCTTCTCAGCTTTTGTTGATTTTCTCCTGAATCACTTTTGTCACTTGTCTCTGTTTTTCAGGTATTGTGACTAGAATTCGATCAACTGACAAACTCTCTTCCTTGATTATGAGTCTGTGGCCATTCATCCTTTCGGGTGACTCTTCTCCGTCCAGTGCTTGTGCCTTCACTGTGATCTTCTTGCTGGACAGTTCAGTCATGTTTCTAAATTGAAGCTCAGTCTCTGCTTCTACTTCGTTAGAGGCTTCGGTGCCACTTGGTGCAACAGGTACTTGAATTACTGCAATTTGCTGCAGTTCTTCACCCCTTTCTTCTCCTTACTGCTATTGGGATCCCAGTACCACTGCTCCACGCGGTCTTACAGGTTGTGGTGGTGCAATCACCAATGTTCTTAGTTCTGCTTGGAAATGTACAATTATTTCTTTGGGATTTCTCACCTTCTATGTGTGTGACACATGCACCCAGTTTGGAATTTCTTCACACTTCACAGCAGTTATTGGTCACTAGAATGACCTGGAAGGGGCCTTTCCACCTTGCTTCAGACAGTTCTTCTGAACGCGCTTCTTGGTCATAACTCAATCACCAGGACTGAGGTTGTGGCACTGTTTTTGGTTTTCATATTTAGTGGCAGCTGCAACCAGGTAAGAAACAGAATGCATCACATCAGCCAATCCCTTGCAGTATTCTAGTATCATGTCATCTAGGATGTTCAGCAGTACATTTACAGGTACAGCAGGTAATCTCATTGCTTGTCTCATCAATATTTCATGGGCAGAAAGATCAGTATTTCTATCAGGAATTCTTTGAATACTCATCAGCACCAATGGCACAGCATCTGGCCATTTAAGTGAGGTTGAAGCACAAACATTTGCTAAATGAGACTTGATAGTCCTGTTCATCTGTTCAACTATACTATTGGCTTCAAGTCGATAACTACAATGTGGTCTTTGCTACATTTGTAATGTTGTGTAAATCATCTTCAGGACTTTCATTGTTGAAATGGGTCCCCTTTCTGATTCCAAAGAGAACGGCATACCATACCTGGTATCAATTCTTGTAATAACAGTTTTGCTACTGTGAGACTGTCATTTCTTCTAGGTGGGTAGGCTTCCACCCATCTCGAGAAGACACATACTATGACTTAGACATATCTCAGTCCATTACGAACAGGCATTTCGATAATGTCCATAAGAACCTTCTGATCTCCTTATGTGACTCAGTGTTACGTGTGTTCTTTTTCCTGCATTCATTTCTTGACATGTCACACATCTGTGACTCACTTTTCTGCTAACATCCTGAATCTGGGATTAAACCAACTCTGGCACAACAATCGGGTCATTGCGTCCTAAGTGTGTATATCCATGGAGGAGGTGGGGAACAGGGACCAGGGGAGACTAATAAACATTTTTTTTTAAACAACACTTATCTGCTCGCAGCATCGCACTCCACACTTCTCCAGGCACAGGCTCCCAGAGTGTACATTGGTAATCCCGATGCTGGTTTTATGCTGCTGAAAGCAGCATCAGGATTGGCATGAGCGCTGATGATTTGCTCTCCCACACAGACTGGGAGCCTGTGCCTACTCTCTCCAACCCAGCAATGCAGCTGGGGTTGGAGAGAGCTTCACTACACATATCGGTTTGGCCAGCCTGAGACGGCCAGCCAAACCCAAATGCGCAGTGAAGGCAGTGCCCAACACTCCCACTCCATGCTTGTCACCACCCTGGCCCGCCCCCAAGCCTCGGCTCTGAGAGAAAAATAAAATGATAATAAACAAGAGTTCATTATTGTTTTATTTTTTCGGCTGCTGGCAGGTGGGGAGATGCTCCTCCGCCATAGCAGAGGAGCCATTGCTGATTATTTATGTTGTTTGTAGAGAGCACTGTTACCAGACTGGTATCCTCATTCTGGGAGTAGTAATTACTTAAGAGGAAGAAGAGAAGGGATGGCAGTACGTCATTACAGGCATCCATTATTTAGGGAACAACCAGGTCTTCAAGGTCTTTCTAAATTTCAGTAGGTCTGTCAGTGCTCTTAGATCAGGTGGCAGCCTGTTCCAATACTGAGCAGCCTTAGCTGAGAAGGCACGTCCGCCTTGTTGGACCTTTCGAAACTTGTGTTCCTGTACAAGATCAGCATTAGCTGACCGAAGAGCCCTCCTCAGAACATATCTCTTCAGTTTCCATTGCAGCAGTACAGGGCCCTTCTTGTGAAGTGCTTTAAACACAATACGCATTGATTTAAACAGGATCCTCTGCTCCACCAGGAGCCAATGAAGTTCCCTAAGGACAGCAAATGATCTCTGTGATTTATTCAGTGTCACTTTTGCTGCAACAACCTAGACTCTGCGCAGTCTCTTAATCAGGTAGTCTGAGGCCCCTAAGAGGAGGGCATTGCAATAATCCAGTCTACTCAGTATAACACTCCTTGTGACTATAGCCTTAGCACTTGTAGTTAGCACAGGCAACAGCTTTCAGAGGCCCCAAAGAAGTGCAAAATAAACCCCAGCTACTTTATTTACCTGTTCCTCTGAAGTGAGGTGATCATCAAATATGACACCAAGATTGCGTACTACCTCCTATCATTGTATAAAGTGTGGTTAATACACTATACATTTTCCAATGGTTGTTTTTATGATACATAGGAAACCTTGTACATATGTCACAAATATGTCACCACTGTTTTAAGGTTCCAATTTTTCACTGGGACACCACTCACTACTGTTAAACTATCGTTTCAATATCCTGTGTGTATTTTTGTTTCAAAAATTATATAAATAACTGTTGAATTACAAATTTATTAGTGTGTTGGGCTTTCTCTCCTTTTGACATCACATTAACCCGTTTTATTGCCATTGAGCATTATTATATCAATATTACGTTGCCATTAGTCCACAGGAGCCATTGTTTTTGTTAACAGGATAATATTAAGAGACATGTGTTTCCGTTCTTGTCAACAGAAGCTCCACAGAGTGAGAACCATTAAAGTTACTGGATATTCGATCACTATGCCTTCACTATTTTCCAGACTAGATTGAATCAATGGCTTTAAGACAGCGAGGCAGAACTGAGGCAACAGGATCAAGGGTTGTTGAGAAATACGCCACAGGTTTCCGAGCATCTCCATGCATTTGTGTCAGCACTGAGAGAGCACAGCTCTCCCTCTCACTTCAAAATAGAAAAACCTCTTTACTGCAATCTGCCATTCCTAGTGCTGGGGCACAGCAAATACTTTCTTTCAACTCTAGGAAGGCTTTCAAATATTCATTGTCCCATGGATGCATGTCAGACACATCCCTGTATGTCAGCCTCAGTAAAGGCTTAGCCACTAAGGAAAAGTTGGGTATCCATGCCGACAGTAGCCAACCATTCCTAGAAACATTCTGACTTCTTTCTGTGTTCGAGGTGGGTTTATCTGAAGAATTGCTTCCACTCTCCATGGTGACACCTTTCTAGCTTCTTCTTCAATTATTTGTCTCAGATATTGAAGTTATTTCTGTCAGTACTTCAGTTTCCATGGGGACACATTATGTCCATTCTCAGCCAGGCGATTTAACAAAGCAATGGTATCTTGCTTACTAGCTTCTCATGTCTCGGATGTCACAAGCAAGTCATCAATGTACTGAACTAGTACTGATCTATAAGGCATCTGTAATGACTCCAGATTATTTTTGAAGATATGGTTGAAAATGTATGGACTCTCTGGATAGCCTTTTGGGACTCAGCACCATGCCAAAACTCTCTGCTGAAACATGAACGAAAAGAGGAACTGACCATTTTCATGCAATGGTATCGAGGAGAATGCCTGGCAGAGATCAATGACTGTAAAACATTCTGCAAAACAAGGAATCTGAAACAATGTTGTGGCTGGATTCGGTACCATGGGACAACATAGGACAACTAACTCATTAATTTTCCTCAGGGCCTGCACAATCCGATGTTTCCCATTTGATTTCTGTATACCCATGAGCAGAGAGTTAGATTGGCTTCCAATAAGTTCCCTCAAAAATCCTTTTTGTATCATGTCTTCTATTACAGGCTTAATTCCTGCAATTGTCTCTGGGGACAGATGGTACGATGGGGATCTTGGAAACACCGCATTTGCCTTTACAGTAACCTGAACAGGTTCTGCTCCTTTAATTAACCCAATGTCTTTTCCATTGAGATCCCATACTTCCGGATTCACAGTTTCTCTCAAGTCGACAGATAATTTTTCAATTGTCATTAGGGGGAACAAACCTACAGCTGTCTGTTGTTGAATCATTTTAAATCCTACTTCTTTATAATTTGTTTGGAGTTCCACACCATCCAGTGTGCAATAGATTGTACAATTTGGCTTGCACAACAAATCTATTCCCAACAATTGTACCGGACTCGTGTTGCAAATGGCAAATTGATGATTTTCGTCAGACGAGCCTATTTTTACAGGGACGTTTTCTGAAATTAGATTCTTAATCTGTCTATTTGAATTAAAACACCTACAACTTAGATCTTTTTTCCCAAGAGGGTTGGTCTGGGACTTCCACAGTTCTAACAGTGGATCTGGTATTACCAATAACTATAAGAAAAGATGCATGGTGGCCATTTATCTCACCATCTACAAATGGACCACTCTGGTCTACCTCTAAAACTGCGCCAAGCACGCAATCTTCCTCCCATCTCAGGCCCCGTCATAGACAGGTGTCCGAGCCTGAGCTATCACTCTCGAAAACAGGAAATTGCTGAAAAGCATTATGACCTACATTTGGGAAATGTTGAAACACATTTTGGTTCATATTCTAAAAAGAATTTGAGTTTGCCATAGACATCTGATTTACATTAAATTTTGGGTTTCCCATATTTGGTAGTATCATGTGAGCCTGTAAAATCTGTATCATCTGAACTTGTTTTTCCATTGGCACCTGCATTTGTTGTACTGGCATATTTTGCATCTGAAATCCTCTCTGCTTTGTCAGATTTCCATTCACATTATAAGGATTAAATCCACATTCCCGCTTCCAATGCCTGAACTTGTGACAGATCTGACAAGGAGTCATTTTCTTCAATGCTAAAACCTCCATTTCAGAACCTGGATCAATAGGTACTCCTCTACCTCTTCCCTGTATAACACAAATCATCCAGAATTTTCCTGGAACCCAGCTGCGGAACAACAACACCTTGCATACCTCCTGGATTTCCTGAAAAAGTATTCTAAAAACCTTCAATGCTAAAACCTCCATTTCAGAACTTGGATCAATAGGTACTCCTCTACCTCTTCCCTGTATAACACAAATCATCCAGAATTTTCCTGGAACCCAGCTGCAGAACAACAACACCTTGCATACCTCCTGGATTTCCTGAAAAAGTATTCTAAAAACCTTCCTCAGTCAATTTTGTCTGTGCCAACATAAATTTCTCTTCAGTCTTTTTCTGCTTCATTTCAAATTCATCGCTGAAATATTTTGCATATCGCAGGATCTCATCAAGAGACTTATTCTGCCAACAGATTAAGCTTTGCGTTTTATGGAAACTAATCTCTGGTCTCAATCATAACAGATCCTGTGACACAAGAATCCTCATGTCCTTCTCTTCAGGGTAGTCTTTTTCACTGTGTTGTTGAAACACCAGCAACAAAGGATCATAATACTCATGAACTGTTTCTTTAGCTTTCTGTGTGGTTCGATTGGTTTTCAACCAATCTAAGGGCTTGATTCTGAGTTTGGCAGTGTGGGAGTGGGGCAGTATACCACCGCCCGCTCCCACACCACCAAAGCTCACCTCCGGCCGCCCACCAGATTATGAGTTTACTCGTTGTTTGGTGGGTGGTCCTTTGGCGTTGCCACGGTTGTGCCTTTGAAAAAGGCACCGTAATGGGAACGCCAAAGCCCATTCCTGCAAGGCATGGACTCTGCAGTCCATGCCATGCAGGAAAGGGGGTGCATGCACAAGGGGGGGGCCCATGGCCTGAGGCACACCACAAGCTTTTTCATGATGGGCTCACCGCCATGATAAGGCTGGCAGTGAGGAAACTCATACTATGCTTGGCAGTGCCACAACGGCACCACCAGCATATTACTGCCTCACACCGCTGCAACACCGCCGGGGAATGGTGGTTCCCCGGCGGTTGCAGGGGGCCTGAGGCGGTCGACTGCCAAACCCAAAACAGGTCGGTCGGATTGCTGGTGTGCCAGTAGCTGCCACGCCATCGCAGGCTTGGCGGTCCTATGGACCACCAAACTTGTAATCTTCCCATAAGTATTTTAGAGGTACTCTGCCTTTCAGGGAAGGAATCACTGCTTCATATTACTCCATAACTATGGGAGATAGTGCGTGTGTGCAGTTATCTCTCCGTGGCTCATCTTATGGCCATTGTGCAGTAGTCTTACATTCAGCCCACAAATCACTTGGCACAACACCTTCGAAATGTTCACAAATTGTTCAACGAATGTGTACCACTGCACTGGTTTGTCTCTCAATTTTGGGAAATTGTAAATAAATGCTGTAAGATCACCTCTTCTTCAAGGCACATGTACATACACTCCTCCCGCTACTTCCCTAAGTGGATAAACTGAAGCTCCCTCCTCTTCTGGCTCTTTATGGTCCTTTCCTAATTCTCGCTGTTTCTTTTTCTTTCTATGTTTCTTTACCCATTAGTTTTCTAATTTTTCAAAAGAACGCCATTTATTAATGCATTTATTAATTTGATAATGTGCATTCGCATTCCTGCAGGACGCATGTTTTTAATTACAACATCATCCAAATGTACCCTCTAACTCTTCTGGTAAGGAGAACTTTTTGAAATTTCCACATCATTCTGCTAGGCCAATTCAGTCAATTTCTCATGTGTAGTTGCTGCTCGCCCTGTAATTTCTTTACATAGGTAATGTTTTTCTTGATACATGCTCAAATATTTAAACTACAAATATCCCCTAATAATTTTCTCTAGTTCAATTTTTAATCTTGGGATATTGAATGGCCTCTCTTTCTCAGATTCTGGACTAATCATTGCAATAAGCCTTCTGTCTTTTTAATACCCACAACTTCCTCAAACCTTGGTGGAAAAATTCCATCTTCAAACAGGTTAGTTTCCTCTTGGGTTATTGGTGTCATAAAGACAATTCTTCTCCCATCTCTTAGTGCTTGAACTGTCATAGGTGGTCTCCACACAACAATCTGTGAATTCAAAGAAGTTGGGACTTATCCTGTCACAGGTAACCCTCCTACAACTCCTTGTGTCTCTGGAGTTAAATTAATATTCACTGGAGCATTTACAACTGGTCTAGGTACTGTCTGTACAGCCGCTACTTGTGGTGCTTCCATCGGCACAGGTATAACAAGTGGATTTATGACAGGTGGTGGAACAATCTGTCTCTAAGCAACTTGTGGTGGGGCAATCCACAACACTTGAAGTGGTCTCTCAATTTGTACTACTCTCATTTCTATGGGAGCAGTCACTACTGTACTGCTTACTGTGGCACTACTTCCAGAACTGTCAACTGTGGCTTCATAAGGCAGGGGTCTAGCAGCTAACATTTCTTCTAATATATCGTCTCCTGAATCACTATCTGTCTTATTTTCTTCCTCTTTCCCCTCTTTATCTTTTTCCTTAGTATTTTTCTTCTTCCCCTTCTCCGGCATTTGAGTGGAAATTGCTGAATATAACCTAGTACCCTCAACTATAGCTTTCCTCCATCTACACTGTTCATTATACCATTGAGCAGCTGCATATTTACACATTGCTTTCTTTGTCCTTTTCTGATATCTTTCTCTCTCCTTGTCTCTTGCTGCTTTTTCCCAAATGCTTAAAGCTTCAAATTGTACAGGTGGTGGTTTCATTTCAGATAATTTTTCTCTTAATTTATCAATAATTCTTATTTCAAAACTCCCATATTTTGGAAATCTCAATGGACCCTCTTTTGCAGTAATGTTACACCTTTGACAAAGCCATTAACAAGTGTCTAATCCCCCCTCAGTCAACATAAAATGTGCAAGTGTACCCTCAGGAAGTGCCTCTTCACCTTTCCATATTGGAACTGTAACATGTCCTCTCACAAAACTCATGTCTTTCAAAAAATGTCATGTGTTCACAAGATTCTAAAAAAACAATTCACAGTTCAACATTATGATTCTGTTCCATAAACATCAATTTTCTCCTTCCAATTCTGCTTTAGTTGTTATTTACCAAAATCCTGTTCTCAAATCGCAATGCGCCACCTTAATGTCACCAACCAATCCCAGCACGGATCACTATGACGTGTGATTTCGCTCCCTGTAGCAGTTCACCCTCTTTTACAATTTCTCTCGTACTTACACAAACTACAAAAACCTTTTTACAAAACATATATAAATTCTTGTTTGCTTTTCTTAAAGGAAAATAATAGCAATTCAACATTCAGGATATTAAGGGTTTTACACCTTCTGACTTTTATCATTCAAACAGAAATTCCTAATTCGTAACTGAGATCTCGACCAGCGTGAAATCACCCTAATCAACGTGGCGTCCCCTGTTTGCACAATTAGGTTCTGCCAACATCATTCAATATTAGACAGCCGCAATAGATTAATTAGTATTTATTTCTCAATTGAGTAGGTGATGGTACCTCACACTCTACACCACAAAATCTCTGCAAACAAGAAATGATTGTCTTCTACACTAGCCGCAATCTTTTATTATCCTAGGATCTTAGACTACGCCGAGTCTGAATTTTTCAATCTCTTCACTTAAAACAATAATCATCTGTTTTCATCAACCCATTTACTCTCAATCCAGTATCACAACGAAAAGACAATTACAATTACAATAGACATCACATCACCCTATTAATAATCACATCTCCAAAACAGCAACTGCCTTCAAAAACTGCACCTTGTTAGCTCCTCAAGCTCCGGGCATTGGATTCCAGGAATGGGGTATTTTTTATTGTAACTTGGGAGATATTTAGCTGCTTGCTCCAAACACTTAACCCTCCATCTGCTACCAGAAAACTGATAGCAAAACTTAATTTCATTAACAGTTTAGATTCAGTCAATAATGAAAGTTGTATTGTCGTTTCAATGCTTTATTTCTCATTAAGAGATTAGTAAAGTTCTTTTCTTTATTTTTGGTCTTTATTTAGTTAGTCTATCAATCAAATAAGTTTGCATAAATCTCATCAAAAAGAATGGTTAGAACAAAGCTTCCTTATTATAAAATTGCATTTTGCGTATTCCATAAAGGAATAAATTCCCTGTTCTATAAATCAAGATTAGAGCTTTAGATTTTAAGAACCCATCAATCAAATTCAATGGAAAAGAGTGAAATCTGAAATCAATTGAGCATGAATCTTTAGAGACAAATTAGAGTAGCAGAACTTCCCTTAAAGAGTTGTTCATATGACTGAGCTGAGCCTCAATAAATTGACGTGGGTCAGCATTAGGCCTGGGCAAGTTCGCGGAGTTCCACTATACGGATCTGCGAAGTGACCAAACAACTCCGCCGCTCTACGGGGAGTTCCGCTAGTGGCAGAGTGTGTTAGGTCGCACCGTTTGTGCTGATTTTTTACTTTGGGTGTTTGTCCTGCACTAGAAAATCAGCACGAACGGCACCATGCACAGCACAAGACCATGCGCGACTGCTCGCATTGAGAAATCTCGCAGGGAGGTGGTCTAGCGTTGGAATCTCCTTGCTCATGCTCACCAAGGTTAAGTGCAGAGCAGAGTTTTTCAGAACTCTGTGTACTCCGCGGAGCTCGGAGTGTGGAAAACTCCGCAACCCAGGCGAACGGAGCAGAGCTCACTGCCCAGGTCTAGTCAGCATACAGTTCCAGTAGCAAACTGGTAATAAAAAAAAAAACAAAGCAGAGAGGAAAACAGTAGCAGCAGTAGCCACAACTGAGAAAGAAAAAGCGTAAAAACTACCTAGGAACACGCACTAATATAAAAGTCAAGAAAACATATCAAAAACATTGAAGTAGGCTTCTTCCTCCACTAACCAATCAGGAGACAGAGTTCTTTGGTAAGCAGGTTCAGCTCCGTCTTTCCCATGGTAATATACGCGGATGAAACTTTTTATCTTATTGTTAGCTACAGACAGTCGTGCACGATGAGTTTCTGGAAACATCAGGCATAGTTTCCATAGGTCTTAAACACAGATTGACCTTCCACATATAACTTTGTTTCACTGCGAGAACAATTAACCACTAATTAGAAGGCAAAATCAATCATTATTGTTTAAATGCACTAATTATTCTAGTCAAATATTATATGAAACATAAAAAAATAGGAAGTTTATGACATTCAGGAATAAAAATGTTGCTTAATAAAGAAATACATTTTGTTAAACCGAAAGATTCTGAAGTTATGACAACATCTCAAAGCATGTCATTCTAGGGTCAAGCTTCTAAATCACGTTGTGCACATTTTAGTAATATTGCGTTCCTTTCTAGCTAGGAAAAAACACACTTCATGGCTTTTCTATTGCCTACATGAATATAAATGATTGCCTACTGCGAGTTAGCGCATTTCAAATGCGTGTCAGTTTAACATTATTTTTACACTTTATGGCACATTTATCTTACTATGTTAATTAATTGTATGTTCTTATTAATTGACTCTATTGCTACAAATTGCAGGTTTTGCTATTATCCAAACGTGTCATCTTGTCCTGTATTATAGCAAGTAAATACCTCTACATGCCACTGATTAGAGATCAAAGGGGCATATTAGCAAGGGCCTTATCGCCGCTTTAGCGGCACTTTTTGCCGCTAAAGCGGCGATATTTCTATCACCCTATTAGCAAGCTGTCGCTAACAGCTGTTAGCGACAGCCGTATGGCGAAAGCGACCATTTTGGTGCCGCTTTGCATGTCAGCGATATATATCGCTAATGACATGCAAAGTAGGCGTTCCCAACTAAAAGCGACTGAAAACAGTCGCAAACACAACTTCCCTCTATTAGCAATGCCCGCGAAGTGATAAAAAAACTCGCGCTAACCACGATTATCGCTGGAATCTTACACCTGCTAAAAACCTGACTTAACCATTCTAGTCAATGGGAGGTGGATTGTAAGGTTAAGTCCTCACTTGCCTATTAGCAAGCTTTTCATTAGCGCGTTGAATTTATCGCTGGATTTCTCGCGCTATTGCTGGGTTTCGCCGCTATCGCTGGATTTTTTATCGCCTTGGAGATAAGCGTTGATAATAACGCGTTATCTCCGTGATGAAATCCAGCGATAGCCGGCGATAAAAAAAAAGCGCTAAGCGCGCTTTGCGATAATTATCGCAATTCCTTGGTAATATCCCCCTAAGGGGCATATTATCAAGAAACAGCGTTAAAATTATCGCCGCTTTAGCGGCAGAAAACTGCCGCTAAAGCGGGATAATGGTCTTGATAATATGCCCTTGAGAATTCCAATAGATGCCCATGATCTGGTGTCAACATGGGCTTCTATTGGAATTCTCAAGGGCATATTATCAAGCCCATTATCGCCGCTTTAGCAGCAGTTTTCTGCCGCTAAAGCGGCGATAATTTTAACGCCGTTCTTGATAATATGCCCCCAAGTGCTTTCAAATAGTCAAGCAAGAGGATACATCATTTATAGCAAATGGTGGAAGAGTGTGGATTGTAATTTGTCCAATGAGGGAAGGGTATGCGAGACATGGGTGAGGTACTAAGCGGTGATTCAATCAAATGAAAGTCCATGCCAAAAAAAAACGACTTCCTACAGTGAGGGGATAAACAGTGTGTCAGAACATTCACAAACTCCAACATGTTTTATAATGGCCAATTAGTAAAAACTCCTGCCCCCCTGCCCCATTCAGAATGTTTGGCACATGTTTTATCAGCCCAAGCTTGAATATATTTCATGACTGGTTCAAGAATGCAAATGCATTTTTACCATTTGATGCTGATGCAGCAAGCACATATTTGCCAGTGAAAGCAGTAGCTGTATTTTTAACACAAATGTACTCTAAAAGCCGTAAATGTCAAACTTACTGTGCATATGAATGCAATGCAACTCTCCGATGAAGTCCTTGTGGCAGGTACTGCTTTCCATTAAGGAATGTGGCATTCCGTTTTAGAAGCATTTTACCTTTTAAGATAGTGACTTCCTGAATGCTTTTTGTCGAAAATGGAGAGTGCGAGTACCTGGGGTCAGATGAATACACATATCCTCAGTTTCTTCTGGGATGGTTTTTCTGTAGTTAAGTTTCATAATGCCCAGCTGCAGCAGCACGTAATAGCACTGGAGTCAATGGTGGCAGTCTGGTGAGTGTGATACAGAATGCCTCAGCCGACTCGTCTGCTCATTGTATTGTTTTGTAGTTCTATTTGTTTGTAGCTTCATTTACCTTGATAAGGTGCCAAGCCATGCTCATTAAAGCCTCTGACTATTAGAACCTGCAAGAGAAGTTAACAGAAAATATGAGAACATCAGTCACTTCTACAAACTGCTTTCAATAGTTTCTTACTAGTGTCTAAAAATACAAATCTAGGCATTTGGAAAGATACCAGAGCAACAATGTATTACTCCATGGACCACGCTGCCAGCATTCACTTCAATGTTTACTTTAACATCTCTTCCTCAGTGGTCTGTGTGCTGTCCAATGTATATGATATTTAATTTTACCTCACCATTCATAGCCACAATGAAAGATACAAAATTCTAATCAATATCTTACATTTCATCTAAGATTTAAAGCCTGATTTATATATTGGTGGGCAGCCCATTTCTCTGCCAGGGCGACGCAGTAAATTACTCCATTGTCCTGGCAGAGGTGCTGCCTGCCAAAGTTAGAAATCTCCGCTGGCCCACCATTATAGCGGTTCCTGTCAATGCTATGAAAGTCTGACAAACAGCTCTGTCGTGTTGGCAAACATACAACTTTTTTCATTTAAAAATAAAAAAAAAAAATCCCACAGTGGGATTTTCTTTTGGAAAATAAAACAAACAATGTCTTCCAGTCCATGAGATTTTCCTCCGATTGGGAGAGGGGCATTGAACACCAGTGGCAGCTCCTCCGCTAAGGCAGAAGAGCGTTGCCCCACTGCTTCGCAGCAGTGAAGTAAGGGAAACATAAAATTATAATAACTCACATTAGTATCATTTTATGTTTCCTTCTGCTGCAGCTTTGCTTTAGGGGCGGGGCTGCTCTGAAGACAGAGGAGCAGGGGAGGAGTGGTTTGCCCACTCCTAAGTGCACACGACTGGTTGACCGGCCCTTCCAGAGCGGCCAAACATTCATGCGCACTTCGCATCTTCTCTATGCAGGCTGCATTACAGCCTGCGTGGAGAACATGCCCATGCCCCCATTCCCTGGATGAGCGCCGATCCACAGTGCTCAAACCAATCACAATGCTGCATTGTAGGGTTGTGATTGGCTATTGGGAGGATGGGAGCCGGGTGCTTCCTGCTGCTTCCTGCATCCTGCTGCAGGGCCGGAGTCAGGAAGAAGAGGACGTAGGAGAGGCGGCAGCTGGCTGGTCATCACAGGTAAGAGTTTTTTTAATTTTTTACTTTTTTCGTCCACCCACCACCCACCTGCCCCCACCCCCACCTCAACACCCGGGTCCGTTAGCAGCCATTACTGTTGAACCATTTCCAATGCACCAGGTTTTTCTTGGTAGTGAAGGGCATTGAAAATCGGCTGTATGTCTACCCATCTCAATTAGATGGGCAGACATTCAGCCAAATCTCTGATGGGCTTTACTCCAGAGGGATTTGACCACAGCAGAGATGGAGTAGTCTCCACCACTGTCAACCCTACATCCACCCGATTCTAAATCATATGGGCAGACCATAATGTTGGCGGAGACGGAACTCCGTTGCCACTGTGACAAGTTCCCTCTCTGCCAACATTTAAATCAGTCCCTTAATAAAATTACTGTGATTGAGTGTTGCAGAAAATTGATGTTGGACTTGAATTAGTGAATCTCTATAAAATATAAACATAAAAATTGCATTTACAATCTGTTAGGGAAAAATGTCAGTCAAGCAGACTTTAGGCCCATCAAAAATACCAATTCAGCCATAAGGTCCCTCTGGTTCGGCCTCAAGCAAAAGTTAGAAAAAAAGTAGCCTTACTAGTCGATTTTTAACTTTTGGCACTGTCAATCATCACATTCATCTGTTGTTGCATAGGAGAACTCAGAA
This sequence comes from Calotriton arnoldi, assembly GCA_963921515.1. Classification (NCBI taxonomy): domain Eukaryota; kingdom Metazoa; phylum Chordata; class Amphibia; order Caudata; family Salamandridae; genus Calotriton; species Calotriton arnoldi. The sequence goes on along the minus strand of CAWUFW010019700.1, from coordinate 104,716 downwards.
GTTTCGATAACTCAGTAAAATTGATTTGGGGGATGCGCAGGCTCCGAACCAGTTCACTATACCAGGAGTTACAGTCATGTGGGGAGGGAGACCGAACTTAATTCCCCATATATAGATCTTGATTCCGTAAGCACCCGTGCTAGTTCAAAAAATCCTCTTAATCCATTGACGTAGCCACATATTATGCATTCCACTTCCACTCATATTCAGAACCTACATGCACATAACCCCGCCCCCTGCATTCCTGAACAGCCACCTCCACGCTGTCCCCTCGATTCTTCGGGTACTTTGGTAAACTAATCCCTGACCCCCCTTTTGTTATTGTCCTGGAACATGCGGGCCTCTGAGGGAAAGTTATCGACCCAGATTGGGATAATTTTATCAATCAACATGATATAATATTTCTGCAGGAGACCTGGGCTATGGAAAAAATGTTTAGGCCTGGCTCAATCAAATTCGGCATCGAGGCAGTACCCTCCAAGGGTGGCCTCCTAATCTGAATTTAAAAAATGCCCTATTTATCCATAACAAAATTAGATATTAAAGCACTGATATTCTAGGTCTTTCCTTAAGGGGCACGAATGGCATTAGAACTGACCTGTATAGTGTCTATAATCACTTAGTTCAATGTAATAAAGAGTCTCCTACATTACAAATTATTGCCAATCATCTTTCTGCCAGACCAGATGGCACTCTAATTATAATTTCTGGAGACTTTAATTCCACTTGTGATCCGTTAGTAGGCCTAGAGTCAGAAATTGGTCTTGAAGATGAAGCTAGAAGTATACCCTTACTGGAAAGTAAACCCTTACTGTCATGGTCAGCTTCTGCCATTAATCTTTGGTCAATCACCCTGAATCATTGTATGAGGGCATGTAATGGGAGGTTCCAATCTGATATATATTGAATGAATGTATTTATTTGCATAATTACTTAAAATCATTGCAAAGTTTGCACTACGATATCAAAATTAATGTATAAAAACATATATCACACCATTATAATACATGTATCAAATCGTATATCAAAAAAATAAAAAATATCATTTGAAAACCGATCTCGGACCATTCGTGAAATTTGGGTTTTACCCTAAAATACATGGGTTTAAATTACATTTAAAAATGTCTGAGTGCCTTATATGATCTTGACAGAAAAAGTCACTTGGTGGGTTGCAGGTCTTGTGGGGACGACATGGACCTTTTTCTGGAAGGGGAGGGAAATGAAGTAGACTTTACCGATGTTCAGTGTGTATGTTTATTTTGCCACAGGTTCAGGATACCATCACCAGCACATCGCACCCACAGTAGCCTCAGCCACAGCAACCGCCAGTACTAGAACTTCGCGCCCAAACCATTCTACCCTACATTCCACCAACCCACAACAACCTTCCAACCCCATCCCAACACATCCTCCCCATTAACTAATGAAAGAAAGAAGCAAACAAAAACAATAAAGAAAACAAATAGGAAGAGCATAAAGAGCATCACACTAAGAAGGAACATCAGACAACCACATAATCCTTGTGCCAGACAGGCTTGGCCCGCACACAACTGGCTCTGATCACAGGCGGGTCACTCAATCTGATGCCCCCCAACGATTTCTCAAAATGGGATCTCACCAGATCAATTTTAGTCACAGGAATAATAGAAATCCTATCTTTATTCCACACCTTGCCATCATTGGTGTGAACAGAACTCTGAGAAACCTTAACCACCAATTTAGGAGCGGAGAATTTTGAAATACCCTTTGGAACATGGCCAGGTTTCTTGACTCTGACTCATGTTCCCACACATAGATCACTGGGAACATGCTCAGATTTCACACCCCCATACTTGCTTTGTACCTTCTTTCTAATGTCTACCACACCCCTCAATCTTGCGTCATCAACAACATTCCAGTTCATCCACTCTCACTTCAATTTAGAACCCGGAACCCTACCTCTAAGAAGAACAAAAGGGGAAACACCAGTAGAACAATTAGGAGTAGTTCTATATGCCCACAGCATATCATCCACAACAGATTTCCAATCCAAATTGTTGACACACACTAATTGCAAATGGTTCTTCAAGGTACGATTAAATCGTTCAACCAAACGATTGCTCCTAGGATGGTACAAGGATGTCTTTGTGTGCTTGATCCCCTGCAATGCTAGAAATGCCTCCATTTCGCTGGACACCAATTGTGTGCCATTGTCTGTCACAATTTCTGATGGAAACCCTTCCCGCATGAAAAGTTTGCGTAAAAATTGTATAATGGCATCAGAAGTAATGCTGTTTACAAAACCCACTTCAGGCCATTTAGACATGTATCGATGAGAACGATAGCAAGTTTGGACCTGTCACCTAAAACAGTCATGGGATCCGCAATATCCAATGCCACCTTAGACCATGGAATAAGAGGAGAATTAACCAGGTTAATGGGGCAATAATGAGTCACCTGCGACTTATCACTCACCATACAGGGCCCACAATCACGCACATGGCTCTCCACAGCTTTATCCATGCCAGGCCACCAGAAGTCTTCACTTACTCTACGTTTTATTGCCCTTATGCCAGAGTGGCCCTCATGGGCCAATTCCAAATTCTTTCCCCTCAAACTCATCGGAACTACTAACAATCCGAGTCTCCTCAAAAGTCCATCTTCACACGTCAACTCACATGCAACTTGCCCATAAGGCTTGACAGACTCATCCAAAGACTTCAAATTGGGCCATCCTTGCACAACCCAACTTATGACCTTGCAGAACACAGGATCCTTACCCAACTCCGTCCTCCACTCACTCTCATCCAACGTACCTTGCAGCACATTACTGATGGGATTGGCTAAACACACCACATAATCGTCCCTGTCCATGGTCCCTCCTGTGCACTTATACGAATCATCCAATGGCATGCAGGATAGAAAATCTGCTATGATATTCTATTTGCCCAGAACGTACTCAATATCATACTTGAATTCTTGTAACCGATATTTCCACTTAGCAATCCTAGGAGTGGCTTTGTCACCCCTTTTTGTGTTGAACAGTTCAACCAATGGTTTGTGGTCAGTTCTTAACAGAAAAGGAACACCCCAAACATACGTGTGGTTCCCCACCAAAAAGCTAAGGCTTCCTTCTCAATGGTGGAATACGTATGCTCTGCTCCTCTGAGAGCCCAGGAGGTGAAAGCATTTACTTCTTCCTTGCCATCACCCCTCTTTTGCATGAGTACAGCACCAAGCCCGAAATTGCTTGCATCAGTAACTATGAAGCTACTGTCCCTGGTGTCAAACAATTTCAAAGGACGTGCTGACACAATGTCAGATCTTACCTTGTCAAAAGCTCTTTGACACTCATCGTCACCACCAAAAGAGCCAGCGGGTTCACCTCGGAACTCCTAGCTTCCAAGCGTACCTGCCGGAAACTAGAGAAGAAATGGCACAGTGATAAGACACCGGACAGCCATGCAGCCCACAAAGACGCCATCCGTAACCACCACCACCTCATCAAGTCCGCCAAGAGAATCTCCTTCAGAGACCGCCTCGACAACAACGCACACAACAGCAAGGAGCTTTTCAACATCGTGAAGGAACTCTCCAACCCCAGCTCCAACACCAACGACATCCCACCGTCGCAACCCCTGTGCGATTCCCTCGCCACCTTCTTCCACCGCAAGATCGCCTACATCCACGACAGCTTCAACACCCAGACAGCCCCAACTAAGATCGATGCACCAGACCCGCCGCACACCATCAACCACGACCCCCTACCAGCCTGGGCCAGCGTGAACATCGAGGACACCATCAAGACCATGAGCACAATACACTCCGGCTCCCCGTCAGACCCTTTCCCGCACCACATCTTCAACAAAGCCAGCAGCCCCATCGCACCCCACCTGTGCAACATCATCAATCTCTCCTTCGAGACCGCGACCTTCCCAGAGAGCTGGAAACACGCAGAGATCAACGCCCTACTCAAAAACCCAAGGCGGACCCGAGAGACCTCAAGAACTTCCGGCCCATCTCCCTGCTTCCGTTCCCAGCCAAGGTCATCGAGAAGATCGTCAACAAACAGCTAACCCAATACCTCGAAGAAAACAGCATCCTGGACCCATCCCAATCGGGGTTCCGCAGCAACCACAGCACTGAGACTGCCCTCATCGCCGCCACCGACGACATCAGGATCCTGCTGGACAACGGTGAGACCGCAGCCCTCATCATGCTGGACCTCTCCGCCGCCTTCGACACTGTCTGCCACCGCACTCTACGCGCACGCCTCCACGACGCAGGGATCCGAGACAAGGCCCTGGAATGGGCCACCTCCTTCCTCGCCAGCAGAACCCAGAGAGTCCGCCTCCCACCAATCCGATCCGAAGCCTCCGAGATCATCTGCGGCGTACCCCAGGGATCGTCCCTCAGCCCAACACTGTTCAACATCTACATGGCCCCGCTCGCACGCATCGCCAGACAGCACGACCTCAACATAATCTCCTACGCCGACGACACTCAACTGATCCTCTCCCTCACCAAGGACCCCCACGCCACCAAATCCAACCTCCATGAAGGGATGAAGGCCGTCGCCGATTGGATGAAGATCAGCCGACTAAAACTGAACACGGAGAAGACAGAGGTCCTCATCCTCGGCTCCAACCCCTCAGCCTGGGACGACTCCTGGTGGCCAACGACGCTGGGAGCAGCCCCGACACCCACCGACCACGCACGCAACCTGGGAGTCATCCTCGACTCAACGCTCTCCATGGCCAAGCAAGTCAACGCAGTCTCATCCTCCTGCTTCAACACCCTCCGCATGCTTCGCAAGATCTACAGGTGGATCCCGACAGACATGAGAAGAACAGTCACCCAGGCCCTCGTCAGCAGCAGACTTGACTATGGGAACGCCCTCTACGCGGGAGCCCCGGCCAAGCTCATCAAGCGACTGCAACGCATACAAAACGCCTCCGCACGCCTGATCCTCGATGTACTACGCCACAGCCACATCACCCCCACCTGAGGAACCTGCACTGGCTCCCCGTCGACAGGAGAATCTCCTTCAAACTCCTCATCCACGCAGACAAGGCACTCCACAAGACTGGCCCAGCCTACCTCAACAGACGACTCCTCTTCTACGTCCCAAACCGCCAACTCCGCTCCGCCGACCTCTCCCCTCGCCACCGTCCCTCGCATTCGAAGAACCACCACCGGCGGCAGATCCTTCTCCCACCTCGCCGCCAAGACCTGGAACACCCTTCCACTAAGCCTACGACAGACCCAAGACCTGCTGACCTTCAGGAGGCTACTCAAGATCTGGTTGTTCGACCAGTAGCAGCACCCCCCCCCCCTTTTTTTTCCCCCAGCGCCTTGAGACCCTCGCGGGTAAGTAGTGCGCTTTACAAATTCTGTGATTGATTGATTGATTGATTGATTGATCGTCCCACACGTAAATCGCACCCTTTTTCAACAACTTCCTCATTGGATTGGTTTTGTCAGCAAAATGGGGTACAAACTTAGAATAATATTCAGCTAAGCCTAAAAAAGATCTTAGCTGATATTTTTTGCTAGGAACGGGTGATTCTTCCACAGCTTTTATCAGCTTCATCTTGGGACTAATGCCATCCTTGGATATATAGTGGCCTAAATAGTCAACACCTGGTTGTTCGAAGTTGCACTTGTCTACACGCAAAGTTACACCCTTATCTTGCAATATACCAAGAACTTTATTCAAACGCTCATTATGTTGTTGCAGATTCTGACCAAATACTAAAATGTCGTCCTGAAAGTACCGGACGCCCTCACAACCTTTGAAAATCTGCTTCACGAGCCTTTGAAAAACGGAGGAAGCAGACGCCAACCCAAATGGCATGCGCTTGAACCTAAAAGCGCCTTCAGGAGTAACTAAAGAAGTTAAATGCCTGGATTCCTCACACAATACTAATTGATGGTACGCAGCGGACATGTCCAACGTGGTGAACACAGATGCCCCCTCCAAGGTACTTAGCACCTCACCAATGTTAGGCAGAGGTTCCCTATCCACCCAAATGATGCGATTAAGGTTGCGCAGATCTACACACAAACACAAAGATTTGTCCCCTTTACGTGCTAAAACCACGGGAGCAAGCCATTCAGAGCTTTTAATGGGCTCAATCACGTTGAGATTACACAATTTATCAAGTTCTTCACACAGGTCATCCTTTAACGATAAATGCACCTTGCGTACTTTGTGTTCGACAGGAATTGATCCTGATTTTAAAATTATTTTATGCTTGAACCCTGACAATTTCCCAAGTTCCTTGGTGAAAACTTTGGGAAATTTAGCAGTTCACTCACAAGAAACAGACACATTCAAACACGTCGGAGTCAAATCCGACCTAGACCTCACGCAATTCGGGTGATTAGGATCTAAAATTATATCTAATTCACCTTGGTCATGCCATCCCAGTAAATTTGAACCCTCCTTGGCCACAAAAACGATCCCTTGAGCAGTCTTACCCTCAAACTCAAGAAGACCATCAAATTGACCTTCCACCTCAATCTTCTTACCACCATAGGCACACATTTTAACTTTGGCTGGCTGAAGCTCTTGACATTTGAACATCGCAAAAACTTCAGGACCGATTAATGTGAAAGGTGAACCAGAATCAGCCATGAGACACATTACAAAAAGGGGGTTTACTGCGAATGAGATTTAACTCACCAACCATCAAATCATCCTCACCCCCCAAACGCTCACCCGAAACACATGCACTACTATCATCGGACACTATAGTTAGAATGTCATCATCATCGCTTTCGACAGCTGATTCATCAATCTGAGTTACCACAGTTTTGCGAGTGTTTCTACACATTCTTGCAAAATGCCCTTTACGATTGCATTTGAAACACGTAACAGATAAACCAGGACAATTCTTGGCAGAAGCCACATGATTGTCACTCCCACACCTGAAACAAACAATAGTGTCACTCCAAAACTTCTTGTCTTCCAACTTCTTTCCTTCTTTCTCTCCACAAGGGTACTTTTTCACATCCTTTAGTTCTTTCTTGACACCGCATTGACACCTTTGGCCAAAACAGAATCCCCTTCATCTGCTAATTCTTTGAAGTACGCATCTGAATTTTCTACAGCCCTGGCGATGGTGATAGCAGTATCTAAACATGGGTCATCTGTGGACAACAATCTTTCTTGGATCCTTTTGTTATGTGTTTTTTCAATCAACTGATCACAAATGATCTCATCCTTGAAATCTATGTAGTTGCACGTAATGGCCAGCTGACGCAAAGCTGACACGAAGTCATCAATCGACTCCCCTTGGCGTTGCGCTCTTTGTAAAAATGTATGTCGTTCTAACACCACGTTTCTAGATGGGGAAAATCTTTTGTCCAGAGTTTTTATAACTGAGGCATAATCATCCACCACATCAACAGCAGCAAACTCCCCCAAAGCTGCTTATTGCAGTATTTGTACTTTAACTTCAAGCAACGGTAGAGTCTTTAAGATAGACCTGCCTTCCGGATCTAAATTATGTATCAAGAAAGCTTTCTTCTTCTTGTTGGTAAAAGTGTCACCATCAATAGCATCAAGATATGCCTCAAAAGCTTCCTTCCACTGAGTCCAACACAAAGAAGGAGTGCCAGGCGTTGACAAAAATGGTGGAGGTGCACACACATTTTCCATTTTTTAAAAACCTTAGTTCACCGTAGCCACGTAGGACTAAAGAAATAATCACAGAGCAACCATGGAAAGTATAAGAAAAACGTACAAGTAAAGCTACAATGTACACATTTTCAGAGAAAAACATTCAAATATGGCCGCTACGTAGACGTCACTGGGACATTGAAAGGCAAAACACATTGAATACGGCCAATGGGCCACACAATCTTGGGCACTCACAGTTTCAGAGGAGGCGCTAAAAAAAATGCGCCCGGAACCTTCAGCACGCTGACCGGAGGGTCCACAGTTGCATGTGAATACGTTCAAAAGCCCTCTGATGGCGGTTCGATGCCGGCACGCCAGGAGATTCGTCAAGGAATGACGCCGCACCTCGATGACACTGAGGATGTGGAAAGCTGATGTGGAGACAGGTTCTCGCTCGTCACCACTGAAATGAAGTAGACTTTACCGATGTTCAGTGTGTGCGTTTATTTTGGATACCATCACCAGCACATCGCACTCACAGTAGCCTCGGCCACAGCAACCGCCAGTACTAGAACCCCCGTTCCCAAACCATTCCACCAACCCACAACAACATTTCAACCTCATCCCAACAGGGAGCCTCACTGTTCCTCCCCTTCTGTAACAACAGATGTCTCAACAGTTGCGACCGCACAATTTTCATCTGTGCTATTTTCAATTAGGACCCTTCGTGCCATGCTCATGAATTTGCCAAATGTAGCCAGGTGCGGGGGCTCTGTGCAGGACTGGAGCAGGGTCACTGCGTCAATGCATTTTCTAAGCCCATGCCTTAAAAACATTGGTTATAACAATATGCGACTGTGTTGAAGTAGGGCAGGGCAGCAAAATATTAGGTGCACCAACGATTCTGCACCGTAGTTGCACAGCCTGCATCTGTTGATATTACTCAACGATTTCCAGCCGAGGTTCAGTTCCTTTATTGGCAGAGGGGCTAGGCGCGCCCATTGAATTTCTTTCAAGCACTTCCTTGCTAGGGGGTTGTCCATGTATGGCTGAATTTTGTGGGACTCATGTGCTTTAGTTAGGTCAACCAACCCTCTGATGTCCTTGAGTCTGCCTATGTCTTTCGTTCCTTGATATCTGGGTGATTTGGTAATTTAGCGCCCTCTTTATTGCTGGATAATTTAGTTCCTCTTGGGACCAGGACGCTGTGGTTATGCCCAACTCAGCTACTGTCTCCAGACAGTACTTCTGCCATGAGTTCGGTACCCCTTCAAATATGGTTCTCAATACCTCCTTAAGGGATCCTTTCTGGGCTTTTACGGTCTTAAACCAGAATTTTACCAAGATGCTCCTGCATTTGTATTTTTGTTGTACCAGGCCAAACTCAAGCCCTCAATTTTGAAATCTTAAACAGATTTGATGGTGACCATAACACCATTAGGCTCAAATTTGATGGAAATCTGTTAGGAAACCCCACTGCCCCAGGAGTCAAGTCACAGACCCATGTAATATTAGGCAACAACAGAAAAACTATTAAATGGTCCAAACTTTGGCCCTCATTACGATGTCGGGTGAACCACCACCAACAGTCCGTTGGTGGTGGTCAGCCCGACATCCAGGGCAGCAGTCCGACTGCCGGATTAAAATACGGGCGGTCGGAGCGCAGAGGGCGGGGGAAAGACCGCTGCCTCCGACAGGCTCGAGGAATCTGTCAGGGCGACAGTAGGGCTGTAATCCCTACAATGGAGGCGGTGCCTTTGCAGGCTCTGCCATAGGGATTACAATGTCCCTTTCCCTCAGCCTCTACATGGAGGTCCAACCGCCATATAAAGGCAGATGGAAAGGGACTTTGGGAGCCACAAGCAGGGCACCCGTCCCCCATAGGCCACTGCTAAGAGGCCAGGGGGGCACATGATGTGCCCCCCCCAAACATCCATGCACCGTGTGCCAGGTACCAATTGGTGCTTGGGTGTTTAAAAACATGCATTTTTCTACTGTGATTTGTGCTGTGGCCCTTTTTCACAAAGTACAAAAATCAGTAGTTCTCAAAGTTTTTTATTCCAATCTTGCCTGGAGGTACAGCAATACTTTACACCTCTGTTCTCCGCCCGTTACACCCGTTCTCTGCTCTGCACCACATGAGCCCCAGGACCCCCGATGTCCTTAGGTTCCACAATCTGAAACCTGATGACATTATAATTCCACCACAACACATCCCCCTTTATATATGAAAACAAATACATATATATATATATACAGAAATAAATCTAAAACAATGAAGTTACAATAACACAAAACTATAAAAAAAATACGTAGGAATACTTATAAAAAATTAATATAAAGTCTAAACATTGCTATGAATGTAATCCTCCAAACCTTTGGGTGGTTTCTTGGTCCTTTTTTCCTATTGCACCTTCCACATTCTGTGCCGAAGAACTCTCACTGTCCAATGCTTCTTTAAGTGCTTGTTCCTTTCCACAAATAATTCACTCACCACTCACTAATTCATTCTCAACAGATTTTCAACCACGGGCTCTTCAATAACCTCCTGACAACCTGAAACTATCTTACTCAATTGAAGTACCCAATTCTCCTTGCTCTTCATAGCCAATTGTATAACGCCCTTGATTGAACCTTTCCATCATATCGTTGCCAGCGGGATTGTATATGGAGGCCGTCTTGTGTTTCACACCTACCCGTTCAAAGTACGTCTTAGCCTTATTAGAACAGAATTGCATTCCATTGTCACTCAAAATATTAGCTGGAATAGCTTCAGAAATAAAAACTTGGTCAACATCTGTGTCAGCCTTGTTCACAACCTTTATAATGGGCCAGTGAGAAAATTAATAAAACAGAACTAGAATACATTTTTGAGAACAATCAACAGGTCCTACAATGTCTATGGCTTCTGATTCCCAAGGATAATTAGGAATCAGGCATTCAGGGGTCTTAAAGTCTGCAAAGACTTACCTGCTGTCAAACAGTTAGGACTCTTTCTAACAAACCTTTCCACCGCAATATCCATGCCTGGCCACCAAAACAATTTTTTGACAACAGATTTCGTTCTAGTGATGCCAAAATGGCCTTTGTGTGCAAGTTCAATCACAGTGCCACGCAAGGTGTCAGGTAGAATCACTCTTTGTGACCTAAACAGTGTATTTCCCTCTATGGATAACTCAGATCTAACCTCCCAAAAAGGTCTGATGTACTGCTGCAAATCACATTTATTCGGCCATTTTTCACTCACATGAGACCTGACTGACTGGAGAACGGTATCCTTTCCGTATTCTCTAACCCATTCTTCACTTTTAACAGCAGGCTTGCCACTATCACGCACCAGAGCCACCAGAAACTCATTACACTTCTCATCCTCACATTCCTCCATGTGGGTAGGCATTCTGGAAAGAAAATCCGCCACTATGTTTTCTTTCCCTGGAACATACATCAATTTGTATTGAAAATTATGCATGCTTATAAACAATCGGGCTAACCTGGCAGAAGCATTTACAATCTCCTCAGTTGTTAAAATTTTGACTAACAGTTTATGATCACAGTGTAAAGTACATGGTTTCCCGCAAACAAAAGTCCTGAAATGGTTGAAAGCCCACTCACAATCTAAGTTTTCCCTTTCAATAGTTGAATACTTTTCCTCTGCGGGGAGAAAGTGATCTGGACAATTAGGCAATTACACACTCATTATTTTATTTATCTAATTGTGTCAAAACCGCCCCAAGTCCTTTGTTACTTGCATCCATTGGAATAATGCAATCAGCATTTGGGTCAAAACATTTCAAGACAGATGCGCTAGCAATGTACAGCTTGATGTTTTTAAAATCCTCCTCACATTTTGTGGACCAAACAAACTTATTTTTGTTCTTAAGCAGTTGCCTTAAGTGAAATGTCTTCTCCGCAAACATAGAAATATACTTAGAGCAAAATTATGGCATGCCAAGGAATGATCTCACATCTTCTTTGCTTGTGGGTGCAGGTGCATCAACTATAGCTCAAACAAGTGAAGTTTTTCGGCGTACACCTTCCTCATTAATCATGTGCCCAAGATAAGAAACACTGGGGCATATTAGCAAGACCGGCGATCAAATTATCGCCGTTTTAGCGGCAGGAAACTGCCGCTAAAACGGCGATAATGGGCTTGCTAATATGCGTTATAGAATTCCAATAGAAGCCCAGGTTAGATGTGCAGGACGATAATTTGATCGCCGGTCTTGCTAATATGCCCCACTGTTCTCTACGAACTTACTCTTGGAAATCTCCACATATAAACCTTTGGATTCAAGAATTTTCAAAAACTTCGTCAGCCTCTCATCATGTTCCTCTGAGGTGCAATCAAACACCAAAATATCATCATGAAAACCTTTCACACCACTCTCCTTTCCAAACAAATGATACATCAGTGTCTGAAACACTGCAACCACTGATGCAAGGCCAAACGGCATGCTCTTAGACTGAAAACACCCAAAAGGGGTGATGAACGATGTCAATTTCCTGCAGTCTTTGGCAATGGCGATCTGATGGTACGCAGATGATAAATCGATGGTGGGAAACCACGTGACACCTCTAACACACATTACCATTTCATTTATTTTAGGTAGAGGAAATTGGTCTAACAGTATGTTGTTGTTGAGGTGGCGTAAGTCAAAAAACAACCAAATTTTCCCATTACTACACCTGGCGACGACTAAGGGAGAAATCCAATCTGATGCTTCAATTGGTTCTATGACCCCACTAGCAACTAATTTATCAAGTTCTCTGGAAACTTCCTCTCTCACAGTTAAAGGAATGTTCTGGACGGTGGATTTTAGCACTTGCATTGATCTTTAACACAATGTTATGCTCAAATCCTTTCAATTTCCCTAATTTGACTTCAAAAACTTTGCGAAATTTCTTTGTCAAATACTTTTACATTTGTGCACTTTCATCAATTACTATAACTTGTTCCTGACTGTTAGGATCTAAACCTATCTGTAAATTACCCTGATCAAACCATCCTAGTGCCAGGGGTCCATTTTTAGCAACATATTAATTTGCCTCTGGTATTCCTGTTCTTGAATTTAAAAGTAAACCGTTGAAACCCAATAATATCAATACGTTTTCCACTATATCCTTCAGGGTTAATGTCAGGTTCAAGAAGTTTGGTACCTACTTTTTCTACAAACTTATCATTCCAAAGATCTTCATTTATAATAGTGTATGGGGACCCAGAATCTGCGCAGATTTTTAGAATCAATCGTTTTTATTATGTGGGCATCAGAGAGTTTGTACACAGCTTACTGCCTACATCACGAGGCCGGCAGTGCGGGATATGAACGCAATTACACAGCGTTGAGGCCTACATCCCGGAGGTCGGCCCCCGCAAAACCATTCGTGCCTGGCAGCTGAATCGACCCTCTTGGTAAAGTCCTCCACAGTTTTATATAATAATACAAACAAAACCCCATAACAAACCCACCCTCCCTACCCTCCTCCCACCTCCCCCCTTCTCCGCATCAGATCTAACAGCGCTATAAAGACCTCTCCGCCGGGGCCAGCCTAGTATAACAGCATTACTCATCTCCTCAGTCATTGACCGGAACCAACGGCTCCAGCGGCAGCAGCCGGAGGATCTGTAAATATTTAGGGCATGTCACCTCCCGCATATCCTTTGTGAGGATTTGTAAGTAAGGGGCCCACAACTTCGCAAACTCTTTGCCCTTCCCTTCTACACTGAGCGAAAGGCGCTCCATTGCTAGAAGCTGCCAGAGGCGATGAATCCAATCAATCAATTCAGGCACCGAAGATGACCCCCAATGCACTAATATAACCTGTCGCGCCGCCAGCAGCGCCATGGCGATCTGTCTGCCCCTTAGAGATTTCAGTGGGAAGGCTTTAGGATGGGAAAGACCCAACAGTGTGTATTCAGGGGCGCGGTGTAGGGTAATCTGGAATGCAGCATCAATATCGTCAATGACCGCTTTCCAATAGCGCACTAATTTCGGGCAATGCCAGAGCAAGTGAACTAGAGTCCCCGTGGAGCCACACCCCCGCCAGAAGAGGTCTGTTTTGGTTTTGTCCTAGCAATGCACAGGGGCCGGAGTATAGTACCAATACGTAACTACCTTATAGGCGGATTCCACACCTGCTGTGTTGTGTGCAGTGTGGTGTGCTCTATATAGGATATGCTCCCACTCCTTAGGCGTTAGGGGCCTCCCCAATTCAGTCTCCCATCGCACCTGTGCCTTCGTACGGTGACCTGCAGGGCGCGCCATAATCATAGCATATAGTTCAGAGATGAGCTTACGGTCATCCGCTTTGCGCACAAGCCATTTTTCAAACTTAGTAAGGGTACCGGACATGCGGGCAAAGTTGGTTGGACTCGTTACCCAGTGCGCCAGAGGGGGGAATGCGTCAGAAGCCGAGAGAGCGTAGTCTGTCCGCAACTGAGCGAAAGGAATCAGCCCCTCTAAGTCAAAAAGGAAACCGACCCTCTTACAACCCTCCTCCCGCCACCGCTGAAAGACCGGAGACGCCTGACCCGGGGGGAAATCGGGATTGTCCACAATGGGGATCATAGGCGAGGGGAATGATGTCCACCCTTTCACCACGGCAAGCCGATCCCAGACCCTAAGCGTAGGCGAGGTGACGGGAGAGGAACAGAGTCCCCACGCTCTGTGCTTGCGCGGTAACCACAGTTCTCGCCAAATATTCACTCCTGCTACAGTTTGGTCCATGAAATTCCAATGTTTGCTGGACAAAGGTCTATTCCACTCAACCAGGTATCGGAGGCAGACCGCCTGATAATAGGCAGTCATTTGCGTTAGCGAGAAATGAGGCTTCTTACCCTCCCACACAAACCTCTTAATAAGTGATTGCAATTTCTTAAGGGTACCCGGCGGCGGAGTCATTAGCAGCATTTGAAAGAGGTACAAGATGCGGGGTAAGACCGTCATTTTCACCGCGGCTACCCTCCCATACCAGGCCAACCGGAGACGCGACCAGTCGGCCTGCGCCTTGGTCGTGTGCTCCAGTAGCAAAGCATAGTTTAGGGAGACTGTCTTAGCAATGGTTGGCGTCATCTTAAATCCTAGGTATGTCACATCAGAATTAGTCCAGGGGAATGCGAAGTCCTGCTGCAAGGCCTCAATTCCTCAGCAGGGATAGAGATATTGAGGATCTGTGATTTCGTGAAATTGACCTTAAATCCCGAAGCGGCCCCAAAGGCCGCAAGCTCACTGGTCAAAGCCTGCAGTGTCAGTCGTGGCTGGGTGAGCGAGAGGATCACGTCATCGGCGTATAAGCTAATTTTATGTATGTCTGCGCCAAACTTAAGGCCAACCACCCCAGGATTTACCCGAATTCGCTGGGAAAACGGCTCCATGTAGAGCGTGAAGAGAAGCGGGGATAAGTGGCACCCCTGGCGGGTTACCCGTGCAATAGAGAAAAGGGCCGACATGCAGCCATTAACCCGCACAAATGCCTTGGGGGCAGCGTAAAGGCACTTGATCCAGCGCAGAAAATTGTCTCCAAAACCATACTTGCGGAGCACTGCAAACAAGTAACTCCAATCAACGTGGTCGAAGGCCTTCTCAGCATCTATAGATAGCAGAAAGGCCGGGGTCCGAGCGCGGTGCACTTGATCGATAAGATGTAGCAATCGTTTGGAATTGTCTCCCCCCTGTCTAGTAGGGATGAAACCTGATTGGTCAGGGTCCACTATGTCAGCCATGAGAGGGTTGAGACGCGCCGCCAGGACTACCGCAAATAACTTCGCATCGATGTTCAGAAGTGAGATGGGTCGGTAGGACCCGCAATCCCGGGAGTCCTTCCCGCGTTTCAAAATGACTGAAATCGCTGCTTCCGACATCGATGGCGTGACCGTTCCCGTATCAAGAATGGAGTTAAACAGCCGAGAATCCGTCCGGCCCTGGTGATTTAGCTATTTTCAGCCTAGAGATGGCTCCTATCACCTCCTCTATGCGAATTGCCGAGTCCAGATTTTCAGAGACTGTTTGCGGAAGAGGCGTTATATCACAATCGCCCAGATATGGGTGTGGGTCTCGTGGGCGTGAGGCATGGTCCGCATAGAAAAGGTGATAAAAATCGCGAAAGGCCTCAACTATCTTATCATCAGCGGACTGTTCCGCTCCAGTGCGATCCCGCACGGACTGTATTAGGGACCTCTGTGTCGTCGCTCGTAACCTGTGCGCCAGCATTTTCCCACACTTATCGCTACTAAGGTAGAATTTGTGGTGCAGCCGCAGAAGGGCGTGTTCCGCCCTATCGAGATCCAGGTGTTTCAGCATTCGCCTTCGGTTTTCCAATTCACGCCATACCCGTGGGGCTCCGGTACGCTTATGGACCGCCTCCAATTCTCCCACCGCCCTCTCCAACTCTGCGCGTTTCTCCCTGTGCAGAGCATTATAGGTCGCTGCCACCGCGATGAACTCTCCCCGCATCACTAATTTCAGAGCCTCCCAAACCGCTGCAAGAGGAGTGGACCCCACATCATTGTTTTGAAAATAGTGCACTATAGTGACTCGTATCCTTTGAACCACATCTTCAGAGTGCAACAAACTCTCTCTTAATCGCCAACCCGGGGGAAATGCTCGCATGCGCTGTGCTGGGAGGAGGACAGAGATGAGTGCAGGGTCAGAGAGCGAGTGGGGTGTGATCTCCGAGGAATGTAAACTAGGCATAAGGGAGGAGGAAGCAAGGAAATGATCCAGGCGTGCATACGTTTTATGAGCTGCAGAAAAATATATGTAGTCGCGCTCGCCTGGGTGTTGTGTCTGCCACACATCATGCAATCCACTATCCTCCAGCCATCCCTTCTCCCCCAATGAGAGAGCCCCAGCTTGGTGCGATCTCTGCCCCGACCTATCCAGTTCCGAGTCCATTACCAGGTTTAAATCGCCCCATACCAATATCGCAGCGTCTGTGGAAGCAAGTACCTCGGGCAAGGCCGCTTGCAGGAAAGACTCCTGTTTCTCATTAGGGGCGTAAAGGGACCCTAAAGTAAGGTGCGATTCACCCCATTGTACTCTGATGGCTAATAACTGGCCTTTAATTTCAGCCACGGTCGAGACTACTTTACATGGGCAGTGCGCACTAATCAGGACAGCTACCCCATTTTTCTTGGATGCTCCAGAGGACCAGAACTGCTGCGGGAATCGCCTATCTCGCATGCGCACTGTATCTTTGGACAACAGGTGGGTCTCTTGGAGAAGGCAAATATCACTATTGGTGTTTTCAAGCAGAGAAAGCAATGCTGCGCGTTTCACAGGGTTATTCAACACTCGAACGTTCAGACTAATCACCTTCAAATCTCTACCCATTGGAGCGCTTGGGGAGGAGGAAGCAGTGTGTGAGCTACAGGCGGAGGGACATCTGTGCCCCAGCGGCACCTCTATTCGCTCTGGAGCACACCATCCTTATGTGTGAACTGATGCGGAGACCCCGTAAGAACCCAAAAGAAACCCCAACCCCAAATAATAACAAACATTTCAATGTCAACAAAAGACAAACGAACAGTATGAACATGACTAAAGTTCGTCACAGTGGTTAAATTCAGGGGGTCGTGGCGAGAGTACTGCCTATTCCACAAGGACGCTCACTTGCAGTCACTTAAGTGCGGGGGAGAGGTAAATCTCAAAACTGCACGATCTTCTTCGCTCCCCATCAGTGAACACATCCCGGAGCCATAAGCTAGGCCTGTCACGGGGTGTCGGGCCACCCTGTAACCTGTGACAGTGAGGAGATCACCGCTTCTCTCTCCTGGTCGCTTGCGGCCCAGTCAGGCTTCCGGACCGGAGAGGGTCTACCAACCCGCTGCCATCCCAAAGTGCGGCGGGCACGTCGCCTGTCCGGTTGATCCGCACCCTCCGCAGACAGGGCGGTGTCAATGCCCAGGGTCTCCAACGCTTCCTCCAGTGATCTGATTTGCAGCAACTTCCCTTGGTGTTTAAATATTAAATGGAAGGGGTGACCCCAAGAGTAAGGTATGTTCTTTTCACGGAGGTAGGTGGTTACAGGTTTAAATTCTTGCCGTTTAACAAGTGTGGAGACAGCTAAATCTTGAAATAGTGCTGGTTGATGTCCGCGAAACTGCACTGGTTGTTGCTCACGTGCCCTCCGGAGAATGCGCTCTTTCAGTTGGAAGTTGTGTACAAACACACGAATGTCAGGAGGTGGGGCTTTTTGACCGCGGGGGAGGCCCACCCGATGTACACAGTCCATTTGAATGTCTGAACTCTCTTCCTCTCCGAGGATTTGTTGGAATAAGGCGTTAACATAGGCTCTGAGATCGTCTCCTTCCTCCTTCCATGGTACAGCTCTGATCCTTACATTGTTCAGCCTGGAGCGGTTCTCCAGGTCCTCTGCATGGGCCTGGAGATCGAGGTTCTGTTCACGGAGGCGCAACATGTCCTGTTGCAGGTGGTGGAGCTCCTCTTCCCGGCCGACATCATGCTCCTCCAAGGTCGCCACCGTCTCTCCTATGTCATCCACATCACGGCGAACTTCCTTGAGATCAGCGGTGAGTTGGGATCTGAGCTCCTGGATGTCCACTTTAATGGCCGCGAAGAGCTCCACCATGAAAGCCTTGGTCGCTGGGGAGTCATCACCCTCCATCGTGTTAGGCCCCTTCTCGCCCGGCGTTATAGAATGACCAGACTGCTTCTGGAGGAGTTCCTTCAGCGACTTCTCCTTACGGGCTCTCGCCGCCGCCATGATGGGCCACCGGGGCCGCAGTGTGCCTCGTGTCTAACTCTGATCCGGTCTCCAGTGCCGAAACCAACTCCCTTGGTAATAGACATTTCGCTGGCAGCGTTGCTGCGTGTACGACACCTCCACACGCTTCTTTGCCTCCCCCTAGACTCAGGGGGCTGGGCGCCCGGCCACAGCACTTCCACTCTGAGCGCCACCTGGCCAAGAGCGCTATGCCTCCTTTCGAGCTGCTATCAATAAGCCGAGCAACACCTCACCGGACTCGGAGGGACCCGGGTATGTCTCCGACTGTGCACCAACCTTCTGCACTGCGCTATCACAGGTTGTCGACTGCTTGCGGGGTGACCAGCAGTCACTCTCTTCCCTCGCTCCGGTCAGCGCCCCACCGCTTCTCGAGTCCACCTTTATTGCCACCTTCAGTCACTGTGTCGCGGACCGTCCAGGCCTCCCCCCACCTCGGACCTTTCAGAAAGGCTGGAGTGCCAGCATCTGCTGGTATGCGTTAGGTGATGTCTGCAGTGGGCGGGGGAGCCCTCCGCACTCACCAGCCCTGTGGTCTATTTCCAGTGGAAGAAAGTGGTAAGCGCCCAGTCCGTCTGCCTCCACGTGGTTCTCACCGGAGAGATCCCTCGCAGGCCCAGGTCACCACTGAGGTCGAATGCGCTGGAGCCGTCCGCCGGTCTGCGGACCGATGGGGACTCCACGCTGGTATCGCTCTTTCTCCGGGCCTCAGCACGTCCGGGCGGGACACCGCCCCTCTCCAAGCCGCCCCAGCCCCACGCCAGCCCGGTTCTCCTGCACCCCCGATCCCGGCTCACCTCGCAGTCATCGGCTGGGGTTGCTCACCGGAGGTGCCTCCGCAGGGATCTCTGCCGGGGCCTTGCCAAAACCGGCACCGGTCTCCCTCACCACAGCTCTGGCCTCCGCACGCCGAGACCCGCCCGCTGCGTCTGCTCTATACCGCAGCTCGGGGTCCTGCTCTGTACGGCGGAAGGCCGGCACCAGTCTCTCCTACCGCCGTCTCGGCCTCGCCTGCCACCGGCTGCCATCTGTTGCCACAGGATCCGCCTCTCACTGTATGCGCCGCTCGCTCCATTTTCGGCCAGTGCTCCCGCAAGGCCGCAATCTCACCAGGCCGCGCTTGGATCCGCGCAGGCCCGATCTCCCCGCAATACCAACGGTACGGCGGTCGCCAAACTTCGTCCACAGGCGCCCAGCACACCCCAGAGTAACTGCCACCAGGAATTGCGGCTGGATAGCCCCGGGATGCGGCTCGATGAAATTGCTTTTAACAGGCAGTGCCGGAGGGACACAGATCCGCGTCCTACCGCGCCGCCATCTTGGCCACGCCCCTGCGCAGATTTTTATAAGCACCCCACCAATCGTCATCCAACATTCAAGTTTTGATTTTGGAGTTTTATCATTTATGTTAAAAACAAAATTATTACTTAGACTGCCAACTTTGTTTGAACTATCATTACCTTCCTCAGAACTCTCATCTTCATATTTACAAACTAATTCATTCAAATACTTAATTTTTTTTTTTTTCTTCGACTTTGGCAAAATGACCTATTATACCACAATTACTGCAGCACTGTTTGATGGCTGGACAATTTTTGCTGTAGGCCAAATGCTCCTTACTGCCACATCTGTAACACCTATTTGGTTCCCTAGTTTTAGTGCCCTTGCTCATGTATCTAGTCGTTTATTTTTATTGTGAATTTTGCTCACAATTTCATCTTCCTTCACATCTTGTGTTAATTCACCATCACACCTACTAGATAACTCGGCTTTGCGAACAATAGCTAAAACATCACTCAGCTCAGAGTCCCCATTAATCCATAAATGCTATTGTATAGCAGAATTATTGGCATACATAACAACTTGGTCCCTTATAAGGTCATCATGTAGGACCCCAAATTTACAATCTAAAGCCAGTTTCTTCAATTCAGCAACATAGTCATCCACAGTTTCTTTCTTTCTCTGTTTCCTTTGAAAAAACGTGTACCTAGTAATTCCAATAGACACTTTAAGCGCATTATAATTATCTAAATCAGATATGGTTGCATCAAATACACTTACATCACCCGCCACTACCTTTTTTGTAACTTGAGACTACACCTAAAGTCCTAAAGGGCCAAAGGAATGCAGTATTCTTTCCTGTTCCGCTGACATGGTATTCTATTAATTTCTGCCACGTAATTTCAAAAATAATTCCTCACCTCCAATCATTTTAAAAGTGGTCCATTTCCAGATGACCAGAAAGGTGCTGGTGGGCTGATAGTGAAATTCTGGTTAGCAAGAAAGATGTTAGAAGCAGTAGGTTCTGGTGTACTCATATTTGCGATGGGGTAAGTACACAGAATACAAAAAAACTAAAAAATTATAAAATAATACACCAAGAATAATTAATGTGGTAAAATGAGAAGGAAATAGAGAAAACTATATTTCCAAACCACAAAATTTTTCAGGAAGTCGTTGAAATGACTGGCTCCCCCTTTTTCTTGACTTAAAAAAATGTATATTCACAGTACCTTCCGTAATATGCACAGCTGTGCATATCAGCATGAACAAATACTCTTTGCCAAAATGAACGATGAAAAGAAACTGTGCACGTCACTGTTTATCCAACTGCTGAGCACTTAAAGTTGTGCATGCCAGATTAGAAGGCGCAAACGACTCTTGCCAAGAAACAATGAAACCACTGCATGCATTCGTATGGTCCAGACTGTGCGTGTCAGCGTAGAAGGAATGAACAACTTAAAGCCAGGAAACATTCTCGCACAATGTGCGAAATAGCCCCAATCCGAAAATAGCCACGGCTGCGTCCGACGTGACATGCAATACCACAGGACGAAATGGAACTACAATTTTACGTGCACACTGACGTGTAAAAATGTGTGTAGGTAACTTGTTTGTGCTCGCTCCTCGCTGGTAACGTAAGGCTTGTCTTGCTTCTGAGACAAAGTGGAACGGGTTGCAGCACGAGCCTTACCGGGATGCGGCTTCAAATACAAACAATCAATGGATGGCAGTTCTGTTGAAGTTACCCAGATGTAAAGAATTCTCCTGACTTCTCCAAAGTGTTGGGGGGCCCTTTATGAAACTTAAGTCCTTGGAACAACTCTGGTGTACGGTACTAAAAAAGTCCTCATGGTGACCTAGCATTGAAGATGTATAAAAGGGCTGCTCTGCTAGTGGTTCAAAAATGGCATAGATTTCAGTTAAAATTTTGTATCAAGACAAAGGGCCTTATTATGATGGCAGTCGGACGATCATCCGACTGCCATCGCAGCAGGATTGAGACCAGCCGACAAGTAGCCGGCGGTCCCACATGCCATATTTTGATAGTAAGTGTAGGCGGTCGGAAACATAACTTTCTCTATTGTGGCTTGTGCTGCCCCCCAGACAAGGGCCACAGCAGAAGCCGAAGTAGAAAAAGACATGATTTTAAACATCCAAGCACTGTGTGTGTTGTGGTGGAATCATAATATCATCATGTTCCAGGTTGTGGAACCTGAGGACATCGGGGGTTCTGGGGCTCGTGTGGTGCGGAGCAGAGAACGGGTATAACAGGTGGGTAATGGAGCCGTAAAGTGTTGCTCTTCCTCCAAGCAAGATTGGAATAAAATACTTTGAGAGCTACTGATTTTTGTACTTTGTACAAGTGGCGACGAGTTTCCTAGAGGTGAACCCACAGTGGATTGCGTGCTACGTTCAACTTGACCATCAAGAGTTTTCTTTGGGAGAAGCTCCTCTACAAGATGGAAAATAAAGAAGATACATATGTTTTCTATTTACAAGCAACCATTTCCATTTTCCGATTTCCAGTACCTGATTTGCACACTTTGGAGACTCTCAGTGCGATTCAGGCTAAGTCCCTGGTGACCTGTTTCACTCTGAGCCTACCATATGGGGACCATATATCAATGCTCTGTCTAATGGGATACTTGCAGGTGGGAAGATTCCTGAGTCCTGGAATGGTGCCCAGATCATTCCAGTATACAAAAAGGGTGACAGGAGTGTCGCTAGTAATTATAGTCCAATTAGCCTCATTGATAACCTCCAGAAGATCTTCTGTTGCCAAGTCCTGGCTAGACTTTTGGAGTAGGTTGATGATGCCTCCATCCTGTCCTATTAGAGGCAGTTTTTTTTAACCAAGGTGAGCACGATAGACCTCATTTTCCACTTTTACCTTATTGTCTCAAAATATGTTAGGCTCTCCCAGGACCATCTATATATGGCTTTTTGTGGATCTCAGGGCAGCCTTTGATCTTGTGCCCAGATATCTTCTGATAGATCATGTACTCTTAGAAACCCTTATAAGATTACACAACTACACGTTTGCCCAAGTCAGATGGGGACTGGGTGGTGAACTTACTGACTGCATATCTGTATAACAAGGAGTGCATCCAGGGTGTGTACTTGCACCAACACTAGTCTCGCTGTATATAAATGATGTGGTGAAGCACCTATGTCATTACGGTCACGATTTCCTAAGATTAGGAGGGTGTTCCAATCCTGCGCTGCTTTTTGCAGATGACACCCTCCTGCTTTCACAAACCCCATCTGGGCTACAAATCCTGTTGAACAAATCCACAGAAAAATATAATCTTAGTGGATTGGATGTGAATACCCCAAAAACTAAGATAATGGCATTCAAACTCCATAGAACCTGCGGAGGTGTGTACTCAATGAATGGATCCACTATGCAGGTTGTTAAAAAAAATTGATTTTCTGGGGATTAGAAGTGACAAATTTAAGAAATTGAATTCTCAATTGCAAAAGTGTATTAACACTGCTACACACTGTATCTGCAATCATCAAGAGGTTCAAGGGGACCACCCCCAAATCTGTCTCCCCAGCTATTGAAGTTTGCAGGGCCAAAGCCCAGGCTGCTGCACAGTATGGGGCAGAAAGTTGGGGTTCTGCAAACTCCCAATGTATAACAACAAAGGAAAATAGTTTCTTGAGCTCCCTATTTAGTTTACCTCAGGGTACTCCAATGATCCCTCTATTTTTTAACACAGGCCTCAAAAGGGTGGGTGACATGGCAGTGTTGAAACCCCTCCTATATTGGGTCAGGCTGTGGTCTACCCTACAACTTCTTCACTATAGGTTAGCACCAGAGGAAGTGTTGAAGTGAGTAAGCCAAATGCCCCATTTTGGTTCCAACATGTTAAACTACATCTTTATGGCCTAGACCTGAGTGATTATTGGAACAAGACCTCATTAATCACCCCCAGCACTAGGGCTATTATAAAATATGCCTACTGAAAGAGTAATATCACTGGTCAATATTGTAACATTGTAAGGCCAAATCTGGGAGTATGGTGGGTGTTTTTTTATCTTTTAAACCTACACCTGCTAAGGAACTATACATGGACATGATTCGACCACCCTTGGCTTGCACGTTGTTTACTAAATTTAGGCTGGGAACACTATTAGTAATAAAATTCACAAATAGATGGAAAACCCATTGTGCACATGTATTTTGTAACTATAGATTGAGGATGTACTATTTTTTCTTGTCCTGCATATCAAAGGCACAGGCGGTCTTGGCTTAAACCACTCTTCTTTTCTACTGGTGTCAGAAAATACAAGGAGGCCTATCGTATCCTACGGTCTGACACCAGTCAGTACTTGGTATTCGGCATTTGCCGATAATTATATGCAGTGTGGCTACTCAGTAAGAGGGTGGGTGTATTATTCTTTAAAAAAAAAATCATACATCTTCACTATGTTTTTCTTTTCTTTTCTCATTGCTCCCTGCTTTCACCTGACTGTGCAATTATATGGGCGCATTGAATACTGTAACTTGTAATTTGCACTTATCCCAATCCACGGACCCATTTTCATGCTGCTAGTCTCCCTTTTTAAACAGTTTTTTGCAATTTTTATCACTTTGAAAATGTTTTAATCTAGTATTTTTTGTGTGTAATATCTATGATAAAGATATCTAATGATTTGTGTGATGTTCTTTAAAATTGCTTGTCTTGTTTTATTGGCTAATACCCAAAATAAACAGTTTTGATGATGATCATTTAACGATTCCTTTTAACCAGAGCTCAGATAGTTATATTTCTGATTATTCAGACATTCATGTTACATCTTTGCTATTGATACACAGAAAATAAGCAGCATGAACAAAGGCTGCAGTTTTTTGATCCGACTATAGAGAGATTTAGCTGTCTTAAACAAATCATGTCATAACATCTTTAAAACAGTACAATAGAAATAAGCATGCAGAGGTTGTGGGCTTTGGGTCAACCCCCTTGAGCCATTAGGTTTCATGTGGTTTTCATATTTTGCCAATTCTTGGATCGACTATCGTGAAGCCCATGGCATTTTGGAGATGGTTATATTGTCCCATTAATATTGCCATTGGCGATGTGGAATCAAATAATCCGTTAATTTTTATCATTCGGATGTGAGATACTCTGTAGCTTGTATTTACTCAGGAAACAGAATAGCACAGCATAACACAGCACAGTATGACAAAGCACAACACATCATATTATAATATAATGGCACAGCGCAATATAACATACCTCAACACACCATAACAAAACACATAGCATCGCATGACACAAAATAAAGACTACACCATACTATAGGTAGCAGAGAATTTACACAACATAAGACAGCCTTACATAGTACAGTATGACACAGCAGATCATAACACAACCATAACATAATATAGCATAGCACTGCATGGCACAACATAACAGAGCGCAACACTGCATAGCACAACCTACCATAACACAGCATAGCACAACACAATACATCTAAAACAACACGCATAACATAAAAGGAAGCATCACAGCACAAAACGTACATAACAACAACAAAAAACATAACACAACATAGGACAGGGCAGCATATCTTAAACACCCTAGCATAGAAGCATAACACACCACACAGTAACTTGGCACGGCAGAGCATCACACGATACAGCCCAAAACAACATTATGATAAAAAAAATAACAAAAACATAACATAGCATAGCATAGTAAAAGTCCAAAAACGACACAACCAAAACTAACACTTCATAGCATAATATGATATAACATGACACACCATGAGATACCTTAATTCCACATAGCACTGCATCACTCAATATAGCACACCTAAATAACAAAGCGCATCATTCCTTAACAACATAGCACAGCACAGTAGAACATAACACTGTCTAACATACTAGCATAGCACAGCAAGACAAAACATAACACACACTAACACGACATGTCATAGCTCAGCACAACCCAAAACAATACAGGCTAAGTTTATACAGAATATCACAACATGATGCAACATAGCATACCCTAACACAGTATATAAGAGCATGACATAATCTAACAAAATATGCAATAAAGTAACAGAATACCACAAAACAGCGTAATTCAGCCTAACACTGCACAGTGTAGCACAGCATGATACAACATAACATAACTCTCTATAACATAACACAGCAAAACATTGCAAGCCACAACATTACACAACATAAATAACATAACATAGCACAGTCCAGTATGGCACAGCACAGCCCAGTATGGCACAGCACAACACAGCAAACTTGACATAACACAGCTTAGCACAACAGTACAAAACAATCCATAACTTAAGACTGCATTGCATAGCATGATACATCATACCACACCTTATCATAATATAATACTGCACATCACTGCACAACACAACATGACTCACCTCACCATAGCATTACAGAGTCCAATACAGAATAACATATCACAGTATAGCATACCATAGCATTGCATAGCCTACCAGAGCAGTGCATAGTATCACATAATAGTGTACCATTGTTTAGGTGTACCAATAAAACTGCATAACACAATACAGACAAGTACAAAATAACAACTAAAGTGTGCATGAAAAAATTCCATTCAATGCAAAGATCTTTGCATCAATGAAAGTCATGTGTTTAAATCATGGGATGTTTGTTCTTTTTAGGACTGGCTACAGACAGATTTAATTACCTGTGGATCTCATGTCATCTATCCTTCAAGAAAATACAATAAGAAGTAGTAAAGAGAAAGAGTGCCCTTTTAAATCAGCTCCTGTGACAAAGTGGGTTCTGACCTACAAATCAGAACTCTGGTACCAGTTCCACTAGGGGTCCCCTTTGAAGTCTTCAAGGGAAGTCATGAGTTTGGCAGTGTCTATTAGTGGAAGAATAAGGCTCAGAGAAGAGGTATTCCAGACCATAACTTGTTTCTGAAACATGGAAAATCAAAATGCTGTGCAGGTGGTTAGGCTAGCCTGTAGACTGCTCCCAGTTAATGCCAGTTAGGGGGTGGATGATGTGGCATCTTTCTATTGGGTAGGGGTGCCTACCTTCAAAATCTCTCCACCGCAACCTCTAAAATAGGACTGTGAGAAATTGCTACATTTTTCTTTTGATAATCACTAAATTCCATAAATAATTTGTGAAATTATGCTTTTGCAGCAAAATGTGCTTTGCAGGTATTTCTCTTCAATTTTTTTTTACCTGAATGCCCATTTGGTGTTAAAATATTTGGTAAGATACCAGTATGAGCCTGGTTCGGACACAAAATATCTTGTCAGTCTCCCCTGGTATCTTGCAATAGATTTTAATGTAAAATGCATACCCAGGTAAAAGAAAAATGTGCAAATCCCTTGATGCAAAGGTTTGAGAAATCTCACAAATTATGTGCAATGCAGAAGTTTGAGAATTTTGCATATTGGTGAAATTATAATTACTCCCAAGCCTAGTCAAAACTCCTTCTCAGAGTCACAGACTTGGAGAGAAAAGGGTAACCACAGAGAAAGGAGGATGGGACTGGCTTAACATTTTTGGACTTTGATGGACTCTGTCTCCATAGTCAGTGGTACTGTCTTCCTCATTACAACGGGGGACAATAGAGTGTGGGCTAACCAGGGATCCAACAGGACACTGTCCCCGTTAGACCTCTGTGGGCTAGGACTCACTGGAGGTGTCCTGACAAAGGATACTCCAAATCCATGCAGACACAGAAGTGTCTTGCAAGTACTGGGGAAACCTGAGACCTGGGGAGTGCAGGCATGGAGTACCGTAGCTTAGAAGGCCGTGGAATATTGCTACCACAAGACCACAGGACAGCTGACTACAGGAGCTGTGGGAGGAGGGCAGGATCCCAATGTTTTGGCACCCCTCTACTCTCTAATGCTATGAGGAATCAGCAGTGCCCAATGGCGGAGAAAAGCCCTCGTTAAAATTGCCAAGCACGAAGAAATTACATTTTGGAGACTTGGAGGCATTAAGGGTCATATGTATGAACACATTTTCCCATAGGCACAAAATGGGTGAAACCCTTTGACACATCTGGCCCTAAATGAACACTAATGGTGACTGGAGCCATTCACCATAAGCAAGTAACACAAAACTCAATCTAAAAAAATCCCATGATGGCCAGAGATACCTCTGTTTTTCTTTGCCACTTGTGGGCAGGCTGCACGGCCAGCACACTGAGACCTTAGGCTCCAGAAGTACTTGAAGCATTTTGAGGTTATTCAGAAATCCTGGGGGAATCGTTAGCCACTGAGTCCCCATAGGGAGATGCTGTGGAAATGCCAGAACACTACCTTTAAGATTACCCCCATGAAATTAGAGATGGAAGTTGTGTTTCTTACTCTGCGTATGCAAAAGTTTCTACAAGTGTGCTGTATTACATTTTGAAGTGTGATGAATTATAACTTGCTTCTGAATTAATAGAATTATATATACTGAAAAAATGAAGGTTAGAGTGATTTAAAGTTAGGTATTGTACTAAGGGGTGGATTTAATTCCTGGCAGATGGCCCAATGTTCCACCAGGGCGACAAAGTAAATTATTCCATTTCCCTGGTGGAGGGACCACTGGCCAGATTTTTAAATGACCGCCAAGCTTGCGATCATTATAAAGCATTGCCAGGAACCACCATAATGGTGGTTCCTTTCGACACATGTTGCTGCCTTGTGCAGCCCTGCACCAAACAGTTTTCTTTTGAAAAAAAAACCAGAAATTGAATTTTCTTGTTAAAAATAAAAAAGACAATGCTCCTCTCACATGTGAGTCCGCTCCCATGGACACCCAACCCACAATATATATATATATTTTATTTGGTCCCTCAGTACTTGAATAAAACCACACCGGGTCCTGGTGAAATCCCATGGAACTAGAGGGGAGGACCTTACTGGGTCCCCTAGGGACTCACATGTGACCTCATGCAAAGCCTTGGTGGTTTCCGCATGAGTACTGTGGACCAGAGCCCTGAATTTTTATCTGTTTTGACCCCAGGTGGGGTCCCTCTGAGACTCCCTCAAAATGGCCAGAGGGTACGGGTACCTCTACCATTCCCCAATATACCTTTTTTTTAAAATTATCAGGACAACCATGTTCTGTAGTGGGGGCCATAACATTTCTGTTCTGGTCAGTCAATCAGATCGCTTAGTCCCATGGGACATTCCCAGTCCTGCAGGACCGAAGTGAGCGATGGAAAGAAAAGCCAATCAGAAAGTCTCTTTTTTAAATTTGTGGTCCCACAGGAGTCCCACTGAACCGATTTACACCAAATCACAAAAAGCATGCTTTCTGAGTAAAGATCTAGCTTTCTGCCAAATGTGGTGTAATTCTGCTCAGTTGTTTCTACTGTATCGCTGTCTAAAATTCCTATAGGAAATTGCAGGGTGAAAAAATGTTTTGGGACCCTTCCCCCTTTTTCTCAGCCCCTGCTTGATGGATCTCCCTGAAACTTTCTAGGAAATAGCTGAGGTGGATGAACCTTATTTTGGGAATGCTTTGTGAAGGTGGGTTGAGTCTGCAAATCATCTAGGCCAAATCTTTCTTCCTATCTTTAACTTCTTTAACTGACTTTGTCTTACTCCCCTTTTTAGATACACAGAGGCCCATGCTATGAGTGGTGTGGGAAATGGGCCAGATTTTCCCCACCCATGAAATGACCAATACCTCCAAGAATAGGGAAAATACAACCCAGTATGAACTGGACCCTGAGGATCCAGTAAGAATTTGGGATTCAATAGGGAAATCCATAACTGAATCCCAGCTGGGAATTCACTCGAAACAGATTTGCTCTAGCCCTCATTGCCAATGGACATGGCCTAAGGAGCTGGGACTATTGACATAATTTTCAGGACTGCTTCCAAGTTATTTTCACCAGTGATATAGACGCAAAAAGGGCCACATTGTCTATGGGATACCCCAGTATCCTCCACTAAAGTGAAAGACTTTGCCGTTTTAGCTTTAGAGCTTTTAAGAGAGCGATGTTATCTTGTAACAATTCAGGTCTGTGATGGTAAATAAGCTGTCAGCAGTGAGGCACCCACCATGCTCCTTGGACATCAGGCACAGTGCCTGGGGAAAATAGATTTGATTCCTTCTCTCCCTTGCTTTACTTTTGTCTCACCATATTCATTGTATTTAAAATCAAGTGCTATTGCTGCAGAAGAACATTTTTCATATGTACGTTCCTTGAAAAGTAAAATTCTAGTCACCCAAAGTCCCGTTTGAAAATGTACTTGTGAGATATTAGGTTGTAGGTTGAGTGGGATGTTAACCCTGCTCAAGTAAAAGCCACAATTCCACTTCAGGATGAACCACAAAAGTCTCTAAATTTACCCATGTTAACCCTCGTGTAGCTTGGCACAAAAGCAGTCAGACTTAACTTAGAGGCTATGTGTAAAGCATTTATGCAGCACAAACCCAGTAATAAAGTGAAAATACATGACAAGAAAAGTCCCACAACAATTTAGAAACATAAAGGAAATATAGAGTAAAGTTTAATAAAATATTTGACCCAAAATAGCAAAAATCCAATAATTAGAAGAGTAGTTATGAATTTTTACAGTTTTAAGTCAAAACTAGTGCCAAACTTGGGTCAAAGTCAAAAAATATGTCCGACCGCAAAGGAGTGTAAGTTGGATACAAAAAACGGATTGGGCTGGTTGGTGCTTACATTTGGACTTAGAAGAAATTTTAAGAAAAATGTTCTGAGAAGGTAAGATTCAGTGGGGCAAGGCTGCACCCAGTATTCAAGGAGGGACTGTAGTTGTCGTGAAGCCGCTGGAGAAGACGCAGTGCAGATTTGTTCGTTCAGACTTAGTCACTTTTTCTGAAGTCAAACATCTCCAGTTAGATGAGACTGAGGCAGACAAGAGTGCAACAAGGCTTGTCACCCCTTTGGCAAAGGACTGCTGAACAGGATTTGTTGCTGCGGAGAAGAACATAGCGGGAGCTGCCACAAAGTCAAGTCGACCGGCAATGTACCTTGGGTGGATAGACGAGCAGGTTGATCCCAGTCTTCCATTGGTTCTCAGAGCAGTTTTTAGCCGAGTCATGTGACCCAGGAACTGGCTGCACACACAAAATAATTAATGCAGCAAAATGATAATTTTCTGGAACCGTGGCATTTTCAAAATTGTAACTTCAAATATGACTTTACGATTAAAGATGTTTTTAAATTACAATTTCTCAAAAACTGAACAGGATATGTAAATTTTAAAAGTACATGTATAAACTATTAAATACACTGCACCCTGCCCTATGGGCTGTCTAGGGCCTACCTTATGGGTAACATATGCAATACAAGAGTAGTTTAAGGCTTGGCAAGGGGGTTACAGTCCCAAGACAAATTGGCAGTTTAAAACTGCATTCAGGCTGCAATAGCCAGCCTGGGACATCTTTTAAGGGGCAACTTAGTAGGGTGACATAAAATGTGCTGCAGGCCCATTAGTAACATTTAATTTACAGGCCAAGAGTATATGGCATACCACTTTACTGGGGACTTATAAGCAAATTAAATATGGCAATCAAGTGTAAGACAATGTTACCATGTTTTAAGGAATGAGAACCAGCACTTTAGCACTGGTGAGCAGTGGTAAAGTGCACAGAGTCCTAAGGCTGACAAAACAAATTGAGCAAAAATGGTAGGAGTGAAGGAAAAATGTTTGAGGGTGACCCTGCAGAGAGGGCCAAGTCAAGCATGACCCCTCCAGCCTAAAGCCAGGGGAGACTATCAATACATTGATGGGCTTCCCTGCTTAGGCAAAAGAACATGGACAATGGCCCTCTACTACAGAGGCCTTTGCCAGTTTTCTGTCACTCTGAATTCAATTGGATCCCTCTGCCTACACTGAATTGACAAATGGGGAACCCTTCTCCTCACCTGTGAACCCCATCCGCCCAGCACCTAACCTTAACTTTCTCACAGATGCATCCCTGTAGGCAGACAATACCACAATGGCCAACAACGTGATATGGCCCATTCCACCCCTTGGATCAGTTTTATGTCCCTAACCTAAGGAAAACTCTGTCCATAAGAACAACAACAAGCAGAGGCCCGAGCAGATGTCATTGTCAAGAGCCAGTCCATCCAGGGTTCACTGACCTCTGAGGTTTCTCAGAGTGGGGGGAAACAGCCCCAGGTGTTAGGCACCCTACTTCCACTCTCTTCCCCACCAGTTCAGGGGTGGCAGCCTGAGACTGGTTCTCCAGCACAGGGTCTGTACGCTAAAGGTGAGCAGGAGTCAGGGGTGAGTCCTTCCTCCCATTGCCCCTCCATCTAGGCCTCTTTGCCCTCCATTTGGAAGTCTGGCAACTCATTCCCCAGAATACAGTCAATTAGCATCTGGGGACTAACTGTGACCCTCTCTTGGGTCACTTACCCACCCTACTCCAGGGATACCAGACATGAAGTGGAAAAGGTCTGTAGTAGAGGGCCTGAGTCACCCTACACACCTGGCAGGTGTACTGATTTAGAGAAACCAGCTTTTTCACTACCATGGTCCGGCTGACCCCAGAATCTCTCAGAGCAATGACAAGGACCCCGTTCACCTTGACCAGGTGGAAGTGATGACTCCCACCCTCAGGGATCATAAGTCTAACCTCTGAGCCCGCCTCCCAACTGGTCTACCTCATGCCCCTGAGGATAACTTACCCCTAAGGCCATATTGACCAACCCTGCAGAGGTCCCTCTAGTGGGTGGTTTCTTAGGACAGACAGAATCCCCTTGCTTGTGTCTTAGCTGAGAACAATCAAAGCACCAGGGCTAGAAATACGATGCCGTGGGCCACCACCCACCAGAACCTCGTCCTTGTTTTTCAGAAGGGACATGGGAACCCTTTTCCCCACCTTACTCTGGGACTTGTTTGTGTCTCTCCTGAGCCACCCTTCTTGGGGTCAGTTCTAAGTACATTCTTGTGGACTCTAGTGCTGAGCTTGCAGTTGGCCTACTTAGCAAGCTCCCTGGAGTCAGATAACTTACTATCCACAAGGTTTTGGCAAAGCTCTTGTTATATCCACGAGTTAGGCCCATGTAGCGAAGCAGCTTATTTCTTACATTGACCTATTTCTTCAGCAGTAACCTTTTGCACATATTTGCGTGTGCAACAATGTTGGATTAGTTTCCCTGAAACTAAACTTGGTTACACATCTAGCTTCGCACAACATTATCACAATGCCCTGAACATCATGTGCAAGGTCTCTTTTCACGCTATATACAAATGTTATCTCTTTCTTCATACACGGGGTGACAGGGCTATCTGCATATCCATAACATCCCTAATCTATACGCACATCGCAAGGCTTTTTTCTATTATAAAAGATGAGCATCCAGATAGATTAGCAGAGGAGGCACTCCAGCTGACATCAGAGGTCCATGCATGCTGAGAATTCACCACATCTCGTGAGGGGTGTCCAGTTGGTGACCAAGTTGGGGTCCGTCATTCTCTCTCACCAGGTAATGGGGTTGGATCGCCCCTTGGGGGGATTCTTTGCTCTGCACCTACGCACACTCTAGGCACACTTAGAGTGGGGCTCACATAATAGGAGTACTTTTGATTACTGCCTTGTATTATTTGCCTGCATATATACATTGTTTTAGCACCATGGTAGAACTATATTTACTATTCACACTATTGGTGCTTGTAATCACTTTTCTCTGCTTCTGTCTATTAATCATTGCAGCACATGTATTCTATACAAGAATAACACTGGTTCAATAAATATATTGAAAACATCCCACAGTGTATTCTCTGTATACTTCTCAGAGAATAAGTGAGCAAGAGTAAATGAGCGAAAGGCTCTGTACTGTTTCCACGATCCCTGAAGGGTCAGGGTTGTCATGTTCAGTGGTTGCCAGAAACCATTTGCTTCCTGGCAGGTTAGGGGGGCTTACGGTGGCACTGAGAGTGAGCTGGTCTATAGACCAACATATCCTGCGGGGGTGTCCGGAATCCGTCTTTGCATCAAGCCCCTAGTTTATGTTGTCTAAACAATGTGCAGATCCTACGGGTAAGTAGGAACTACACAACATGGCGCAGCCAACATTGGTTGGGTTCCTATTTAACGGTCAATCTGAGTAGTTCAGTTATGCTTTCTCAGAGACCCCAACTCACATTAAAAACCGGAGACATCCAAAGTGGGAAGGGAAATAAATCCACCTCAGCTGAGTAGGTATACCCTATGCATTGGTTGTAGGCTATTCAATCTTGGAGGATTAGAAGTTCCCACATTGTGAATACCAATCTCTATAATACCTTTTTTTACTACTTCTCTGACAATGACTGAACAAACTGAGGACGTTGCAGAGCAGGTAGCGGCTCTTAATAAAACAGAAAATTGCAGACAGGCAGTTACTATGAAACTATTACAACATGGCCTCCCGGGAACGGGTGCAGATGTTAACTTCGTGGTTGAGGCACACGAAGCATGCAGAACAGAGGTATTCAACTCATGGGTTAAATTCTTGCCTGTAGATGCACGTACACAGTTGTTTCACACTTACATTGAAGATGAACCACCTGAGGAATATTTCCCATATGTGGACATAGAAGTCCCATTTCTTACCAAGAGCATATTAGTTGGTTTAAAGGAGCCCTACCCCGTACCACAGACTCTGTCCACTCAGCAGAGAAGGAGAAACCTGGCCGGTCTTAGCTTCATACACACCACATCCAGACAATGCCGCTTTATCAGCAGCAGGAAATGCATACACTCTACAGAGATTTAGTAAACATTTACAGAAATCTTACTCAATACATAATGAGAACATTGACAGTCCAACCTGTGAGGGCTGCTCAGGCTGCACAACCTCAATTGGCCACTACAGGTATTAGCCCCTAAACGCTGAACGCTGTTATGGGAAAGATTTCTACCAGCTGGGAGCCAATCCCATTCTGGATAGCACAGAAAGCTAGAAGCAGTTTTCCCCCATACAGGCCCGCAGGAAAAACACATAATGCTAACAATGTGCTTGCCAATGGGGATGGTTCCCCTGATACAAGATTGTGTCACTTGGGGTACAATCTTTGCTGCCGTTTATACCAGAACACATGGTACCCCTTCAATAGCAGTTATTACAGACGTACTGAAACAAATACAAAATGAGTACAGGGCAGAGCCTGCCCTAGATCTGGGGATGAAATTGATGAGCAATTTTGCCCAGGTTTTTGCTATTACATTAAGTATCATAAAAGGGGAGGCAGCAGCGGTGGCTATAAGCCAATGCCTGAGGGAATTCACACCTGCACAGCAGGAGCGAGAATTGCCTAAGATTATCGAAGAAACATATGCTTAACTAGGTAGAGAAATTATCTGGGAGCCAGAGCTGGGAAACCGATAGTTAAGAGCAATTCTGATAAGGATAACTCAAAGCAAGCACCCGATTCTTCAAAGAAGAAATGGGAGAATAAACAAAAAAATAAACAAAACAAAACACAGTCACGGGTTGGGTCTCCTCAAAAGGAACACACCGAGAGAAAATACTATTTGAGAAACCGTGACAATATTAGGAAGCCTGATAGGTATCAGGATACTGATACACGTTCCTCTCGTTCCTTTCAGGAGTCATCCGAAAAACATTCAGAGAGAGACGGATGGTCAGAACATTGATCAGAAGAGCCAAAAAGGGAGACACATCACAATTCGGACTACATCATTAAACAGGAAGACAAACAAAAGACTTCTAAATTTCAATTTAAAAGAAGAAGGTAGCCGGGATTAAAATTAGAACTGCCAGGCTACTGAGGACACTGCTTCTGAACAAGGAATGGGCAGTGATGATGGTAGACAGCGCGGCAGAAGTCACAATAGCTCAATGGGACCTGATGGATTATCTGGCGGCAGTAGCGCTGAGCGAGCATATCACGGTGGAAACCGCTGATACACGGGTAAGTGTCCCACATTGTTTATACGAAATACCACTCTAAATGGAGAGGCAAATACCTAGGCAAGTAAAGCATCTCTTTTGGGAGAAGATGTCCTATGGTTATGACATTCTTTTGGCTGAAAAAGATTGGTCACCTGATTTCATAGTGGATTGCCCAAGTCCAAGAAGTTATTTTACCTGCTTTCTCCGACCTCGTACCAGAATCAGTTAAAAATGCATAGGCGCAGGAGTGTTACTGCAATCATGTTGGGTGGGATGATGCGTCACCTCATCATGAAATCCAATTAAAATCGATTCCTCAACCACAGAGACAATACCCAATAAAGCATGAAGCAAAGAAACAAGTCAGGGAGATCCTAGATCAACTTGAGTACCATGGTGTGATTGAGAATTGCACCTCACCTATGAATAATCCCTTGTTTCTGGTAATGAAACCGATAATTCATATCGTCTAGTCTTAGATTACAGACATTTAAATGCATCCACACGTACATTTGCAGTGCAAAATGCACATAGTGCTGCACTGATGAATAACATTGTGCGGATAACATACAAGACAACACTAGACATCTAAAATGGATTTTCCTGCCAAAATATAGTGCCTGGGAGCAGGTATTTGACAGCATTCTCAACGCTAGGTTCTCAACGCCGGTTTTGATGATTACCCCAGGGGTATAAGAATGGCCCCGGGTTGTTTTCAGCCAGGGTAACAGGGTTACTTCAAAATTTTGATGAGGAGGCATTGTCTTATGTAGATGACACCTATCTGATGGATGATGAATTAATGGATTACTTGGGTAGAGTGAACCACATAATAATTGGGTTTTCTCACCTGGGTTACAAATTCAATTTAAAAAAATCAAAAATTGGCCACCTCATGTACTATTTTTAGAGTATGCTTTGTCTAGTGAAGGAAAAAGTCTGGCGGCACAGTTTTTAGAAAAATGTGCACTGCTCCAACCTCCAACGACTCTGAAAAGACTACAATCCATTTTAGGATTTTGGGATTTTGGATGGACATACATTGTGGATTACGCAGAATGGGTGAAACCTTTCTACGACTTAATTAGACTGATTTTTCAGTGTATCATTGGACACAGGAACATACAGATATTCTGCGTTCCGTACAAGCTGACATGATAGCTTATAAATATTTAAATAGATGTTTTAACACAACTTACCTGGTGATCCACATAGTTGCTGGATCAACTGGGTACACATATATCACTTTCAATGAAGGTGATACAGTCCCTATTGCATACAAATCACATTTGTACATGAACGCTGAAATGCGTTTTTCACCAACTGAGAAGATACTCACAGGGGTACAGACTGCTGTAGTGAGGGAGAGAGCACTAGCGCAGGGGAAATGCATAATTGTTGTGACCCCGGTACCTACCCTAGAGGCTGTTACAAAAGCAAGCGTCCCAAATGCTAAAGCATTACATCCACGATGGATTCAATCGGCTAACTCTCTCACTGCAACAGAAGTAGATTACAGATTTGACTCTACATTACAACCACATGCATTTCTGCAGTATAAAAAAGAATATCTTCTGCCAATTGAAATTATGCCGGCCATATGAACAAAACAGCAATATTCAGTGGCATGAGCAATTGTAAAATGGCGCATGCATGATAGAAAGTTTCGTCCTGGAAAAACACATACCCAGTCCCTAGGGGACTGTATGGCACACCTGCAGGAACTAAAAGCTCTGATACTGGCACTTCAAAATACGGATCGTGAATTCCCCACACTAATTGTATGTGATTCATTTTACTGTGTACAGTCCTATAATGAATATTTAATTTTTGGGGCCAGAATGGATTTGGGGATTTCAAAGGTTGCACTGTAAATAACAAGATGCTTTGGGAACAGGTGGCAAAGCTGAAAGAGGGCCTGCCACAGACTCATTTTATTGATACATTGTCATCAATGTGTTGGCTTTCTCGTTGAAGGGAATTCGATGGCAGATGAAGGCACCAAGGCAACAGTTCTTACTGCTGCGGTTACTGCAATAACTAGTTCAAGTATGAGGATAGACAGAACAGCTATGGCGGCAGTTAATGCCACGCGCAACGGAACAGCCCTGCCAAAAGGCTTTCCACTTAAGTACTCCTACAAGTTAGATGCACAAAACATTCCGTACGGTCAAATTCTAGGAGTGGGGGATAGAGTTATGCCAAACATTGATCGCAGATTAGGACTTGTACTAGCTGCACATGAGGGTCTGGGTTCCGTTCATGCAGGGATTACTGCTACAGTTTCATTACTGAAGCACCGCTATTGATGGCCATTAAAACAGACCAAGGACTTTGTCCTTAAATGCGACATCTGACAGCAGATGAAAGGCTCCACCGTAGCTCGTCCAGCACAGACAGCTCTACTGATCTCAGACAAGCCTTTGGCTTGTGTTTACTTGGACCACTGTGGGCCCCTACAATCAGATGGGACTTAGAAGTACATCTTGGTAGCAGTAAATTCATGCTCCAGATTTGTGTGGGTTTGGCCATAGCGTTCGGCTGACGCTCGAACTGTTATAAAGGATTTGTGAGTCTTTATTCGAATATACACAATTGGCACACTACATTGCGACCAGGGACCAGCTTTTATCTCTCTGGCTTACAAAGAAGCCATGAGAAGTTTGGGTGTGACTTTGCGGTACTCCTCCCCTACCATCCTGAGGTAAATTCAGTCATTGAGAGGAAGAACCATGACTTAAAGCAATCTTTAAAAGCTAGGGTACTAGGCTCGGGTGGCAGTTGGGTCAGTCACCTATATGGGGTCCAGAGGGCACTTAACAACATGCCAGGAAAATCCCTAAGGGGCCGTACACCTTATGAACTCCTCTTTGGTGTGAGAATGTGGGTACCAGACCTCAATAGTGTCAGCACAGTGGCAGCTGAGACACCATTTGACATCAATGAACGTTTGGCTGTTTTACAGGAACTCAATGAAGTCCGGACCTTACAAAGCAACGTCCAAGTAAAATGCATCGCCACGGGAGAAGTGAAGGTAGTTCTGGCAAGGCCTGCCTGGGTCACGAAGATTGGAGACCTGGTCAGAGCAAAGATAGTGGACAAAAAATAATTTAGGCCATCATATAGAGCGCCTGTACCTTTCCTGGCTGTTGAGGGCACCAGAACTGTACTTCTTCCAACCCTTGCCGGTAGCCAAGACAAAAGGTTTGTCTCAATTCATCTGATCAAACCACAATATATGGCCGATTCACAACAGTAGGCCACGTGGGCTCCTGGGTAGCCACCGCACTCCTCTTGCTACTGTACAGGAAGTTCAGATGGAAGTTTTAATAACGACTGAAGACTCCACTCTCCAAAGAGAAGCTGTAAACAACAATGAAATGATACTTCTTCCTGTTGAAACAACTTCAACAGTACAATCAACAAGTGCAGAAATTTCAATTAGAAAAATTGACGAGGTCTATGTAAACGTGCCACAGATCGAGTCATCTACCAGTTCTACAAAACCTGCTAAGCTGCCAAGAATAGACCGGACGGCATCTGGATACTTCGTGCATTATGACGATTTCTCACTGCATCCAAGTGAACCTGAATTGCCAACACCGCCTCTCCCTTTCAAGATATGAATGTATGCTCTCTATCATTGGCTGAAAAGACTTACTTTGTTGTTCCTTGGATACATCTCTGGATTACAATTGGATTACTTTTCCTGGTACTTTGGATCGGTTTGGTAACTGTCTTTTTCCTACTTCTGAATGGACACTTTCTTCTAGAACGCTCTGCAGTACAACTTCTGAACTTGGTTCTTAAACCACACGCTTCATTGCACCATGAACTGAGGGACCTGTCCCTGGTGAACATAACAGTAATTCCAGTTCCTGAAGGAATTGTATGGGACAGGGTATTGTATGATGTGTATGGTCCTAGTGAACTTTTGCAAATTCCTTATTTGTTCAGAATTTCTTTAAATGGCATCATCAACTTGAGTACTTTCTCTGATGATTGGGACATTGAAACTGTGCATAATTTGTTTGCAGATCTAGAGCAATCAGCTGCATTTTCTAATGATGAGTTGTATGATGGTACAAGTAGTTATGGAGATGTGTTCTGTTTTCAGCATTATGATCTCCATTTTTTACACAAAGCTAGTGTCGCACGCGCTGTTTATAATTACACACAATGGGAACACTGCCCAACACCGCAGAATGGTAGTTCAAAGACTTTTGCACAAAAGTTTGCTTATTTTTGAGGTTTTGTACATCAGACCCAGTCTCGTATTGTTATATTATAGGCTTGCACCTACACCTGCAAAGAAAAATATGCTTACAAACACAAAGCTGATATACTCTGCTTCCTTTATTTCCCAATTGTCTACACAGGGTTTCTCTTTTGGAAAGACACCATAGACACAAAATCTGTCTGGGGGACAAAAGATTGGCAGGTTCAGGGAAAAGAGACTTTATTTAGAGCATGTCTCATACCACATGAAATGATTTTCCTGAACAAAACAGTGTAACAAACTTCATGCCTTGGTATAGCAAAAATTAAGAATTTGAACACTCAGCGTATTCCTGAATTCTCACATTTCGAGAATTGGCAGCACTTAACACACTTCAGTCAGGCTACACTAGATACCATGATACGAAATGGTTATTTTAATTCATCAGATCCCAATTGGAAGGGATGGGTGGTTTGGCCGACAGACACAAATAGGTGACAACCTTGATTACTGGGTAACACCAAAGGATTTAGTATCAATAGGCCTGATCAGCAATATATACAAACAGAACACTCGGGGTGGTGATGTCATACAGTGTTTGGAAGTTATGCCTAGATTGGCTAGAGACCTCAACACTTTCCCAAGTGAAGCAACACTTGTCCCTTCTTTCTGATGAATGGATCTCAGGGATTTTTTATTAGGTCCTCGGAACCCACGTCAAAAGCGCTTTTTGTGTGGCATATACAACGAGCTGTGGAACATTTCTCAACAGGAAGCTGCTGAGAGATTGTGCGAGATCGACAGGATTAACTTAGAAAAGGCATTGGCTGTGATTGACAAGGGTATGACCACATTATCATCCAGGATTTATTCATTGGGCAACATATTGTCTTCCACAATTGACATAATACAGCAAGACATATCTATTTTACAACATGGACAGTCACAATTACGGTCAATCGTCATACTGAGCTGGACGTTACAAATCTTACGTTCTGGCCACGTGCCACGGTGTTACATCAATAGTACAAGTCTGTTTTCGGCATACGATCTAACAGAAAGACAGATAATAATGGTACGCGGAGATGCGAAACATACCATGTTGTACATTGAAAAATTAGACCAATTACCTTTCACCGTAGCTGAGACACCATCCACTGACTGAATAATGCATAGTTATATCACCCTACCGTTCACAACTTTCCAATTCCCATACTGTCTCCAATACCAACAGGTAGG
Organism: Calotriton arnoldi; assembly: GCA_963921515.1. NCBI lineage: Eukaryota > Metazoa > Chordata > Amphibia > Caudata > Salamandridae > Calotriton > Calotriton arnoldi. The sequence continues at coordinate 63,768 of CAWUFW010019700.1, read as the reverse complement.
CCCATACGAAGCACTAGGGGAAGGTTATGTGCATGAGTATTGGGAACTACCGTTCAGGTTTAGATGCAGGAATGGGGACACAGAGGTTTTCCTTAGCGGCTCCGATCGTGAGGATGCTTTAAGCAGTTCCTTAGTGTGCAAGGACATTTTTCTCCACAGGGCATTTAATGCTTCAGTGGCAAACTTGTCTTGTTTATCTGGAGGGTTCTTCAGCTGCTGTGATTCATCCAGTGTTCAGGCTGCTCTCGAATGGGAGCTATTTGATACTGAATGATCAAGGTTGCTGCGGATTGGAACTGGGCATCGCTTATCTAGTGACGGTTAATTCCATAGTGACTTGTTGTACACAAGTACTGTTTACACCTGCCCGCACAATTAGGGAGGCAGCACTATGTCCTTCGATAAATGTTTCCAACATACAGTTTGATTCTCTGAGCAAACTGAAAGCCAAGCTTTTTTAATAGGATGTGACCTTAACTTCAGCAAAAGAGATATTTGATCTCCAGGTTGCATGGTCCTTGTCTTAGATACCGATACCACTCCACACTAACTTCCCACTGTATTTTGGGAGCTGGTCCACCGTATCTTTAACATGTCTGATACGAAGGGAATAATGCACTATTTTAAATGTATGAGCTCTGGGTTGGTTAGCACATTTCAGAAAATTTTCGGAGTTATACTATTTTTCATACACTCCGTGTTGGGAAGCCTTTTTGGAGGGCTCCCGCTTGTCCTGCTACTTGTGGTGGGAATTCTGATTGCAATTTTTCTGCTCCACATTTGATGTCCCAGTTCAACCCGGAATGGAGACAGCACTGCTGGTGCTGCATTGTCGTGAGTGCAGGGTTTGCTGCTTCGGCACACCTCAGCTTCAAGAACTGAACGAGCATTGGTTCTTATCCTTCAGGCCTGTCTGGTTTGCTTACATACAACCTTTCTTTCGCTGTCTGCTTTGCAGCCACAAATGCGTCCTGAGTATATGTCTCGGGTCAGAATTGGTTACGCCACCAGACATTGAAGTACTGATGGACACATTGAAGGCCCAGGCATATCGTTGTCCCTAGCATATTCCATTGATGATTAATACATTCTTAGAGCCTCCCTGGGACGCTTCAGCTTCTAGTGATGTGAACAACGGCTCTGCGGATCACTTATAGGTAACAACACCTCCCTCAGCGGCTGCTGTGGGAATTAGATGGAGTCACCTTTGCTCCATAAACCTGCTTCAAGGTGCGCCTCTGGGATCGTCGTCTGTGGTTGTGGGCAACAGCAATGTTGCGTCTACCACTCGGAACACATAAAACAATTTGGCTTTTCCGTGTGGGAACAATTTCGCCTGTTTTAAAACATTTTTTTTAAAAAACAGCTTTTCTTTTTTCTCTTTCTTCTAGGCACCATGGCTTTCTGGGTGCTTGGAATTTCAAACGGTGTATTAACTCTTAAGACTTTTATGACATATTTCTAAGGGAAGCTTGGTTTTAGATGATTTTATATCAGCTTTAAGGCTTTTTAGCTTACATATTATCATGGCTTGCAGAATTTTTAGAATGATTCTAGATAGCTTTTAGATGTTTAAAAGAGCTGTTTTTGTACATTTTAAAACATCCTGCTGGCTTTATAGATAGCTTTTATGTACCGACCCTTAGTATGAGGAGTGGGTTTTATATAACCCTGGGCGGAATTCGCGTAGCCACGCTACACGGCATTCCACGCAGTCGCCAAAAAACACGAGCGACGCGTAGTTGCTTGTACCGCCCGTTCGCGATGCATTTTTCCTGTTTGGGAATGCGTATTGCATGTTCGGGGATGATTTTTGCGTGCTCGGGGGGAAATATTGCGCGAACTACACCACGCGGTCGCCATTGGGCGCGGCCATCTTGTTTTTTCACTTTTTGCTATGGTTCTGGGCCTGTTTTTCTATTCTCCCTATATCTTTTCAATCCTTTGTTTCTAGAAACTTTTTTGGGTATTTTTTATTTATTCTCTATCCCTCTCTATTGCTAATTGTATATTTTGCGTTTTTTCCAACTTTTTGTGTGTTTTTAGTGCGTTTTTCACTCTTTTTCTATTACTTGCTTTTTTCATTTTTTTACTTTCTTACTTCCTACTTTTTCTTTTCCGCCCCCCGCCTACCCAGAACCATGGCAAAGAGACTTAAGAAAACCAAGGGCCAGGGGAAGAGGAGTGAGAGCCGCGACCACCTTCCTTGCGGAAGGCGGCGCCCACAAGGGGTGCAGCCACGGGCCTTATTCACTGAGGCGGAGGTGACCGCACTGTTTTTTTTTGTCCAGAGCCACCTCCCCTTAACCCTGGCAGCAGGCGACAGGCCTGGGTCCGGGTACGGGCTCCGGGAGCATCACTGGCAGTGGGAGAGGGTGCACTGGGCAGTGTTTCGCTGCTCTGGGGTCCGGTGCACCCCTAACCAATTGACGCACCGGTGGTCCGACATCCTGGACCAGGAGCAGGACCTGCTGGACCTGCTAGGTGTTGAGGTCCCGGGGCTTGGAGAGTAGCTAATTATATTACTATTGTGTTATTGCGAATATTATTTTTTTTGCAAATAGCTAACATGCTGCTGCTGCTTACATGCAGGTAACTTATGTTTAAAAATCTTATTATTATGTGATTGTTACTTCCAGACAGGTGCTCATGCTCAGCGCTAATAACTAATCGTACTTGTTTGCAACCTTGCGCTCTCTTGTGCTGGTTATGTAAGAGAGGTTAGAGAATTTAAGTTAGGTAATGCATATAGGAAAGACTCCAGTCCTTTCCTTTGTCCTGTCAGGCTGTCCTGTCTCCTGTCACTAAGATAGTGGTAGTAGTTAGTATTATTTGGTAATTTAGTGGCCTGCGTGACACGTCCTCTCACATGACTTCAGTCCTAGTAGAACCTTTGGTAGTTCGTTCGTTTAGTGAGTGAATAGGATAGCAACCAACCAATGGTGCATGCAATATGCATGCGTCCATCTATGCATTAAGAAGTATAAAAATGCAGACTTAGTAATTGGCCCGTCAAAGGGGGTTTGAGTCGGAGACAAAAATGATTGGGAATGATATCGGAGCTTAGTAGAAGCAAATATAATTTTTTTTGCAATTCATTCCAAAGTCTGGAATAGGCGGGCTAGGTATGTTTAGGATTCAGGAATCGGAATTGAACTGTGGAATAATAATGATCGGATGGTACTCGATCTGCGATACATACTAGTCGACTACTACTAGTCGAATACGTCGATCTTTAGGATAGGTCAATGTTATTGCAATTGCCGTTTCCTCTCTAAAAATGTTTTTAGAGCAATTATATTTATTTATTAAACACCAATAATTTTTGTCTCTTTAATTATGTCTTACATGATCAGCATCCAGGGGAAAGAAGAAGACTGGGTCAGCTGGCAGTGCGGAGGGTGCAGGAGCTGGAGGGGCCTCCCAGGAGCAGCAGGAAGTGGCTTCAGGTGCAGATGGCTCAGCTGCTGGCCCCAGTAAGTCCTCCTGGTGTTGTTATATATTAATATTTCCCTAACTTTTACCGCTCTATTATTTCCATTTCCTAATTTAAATTTTTCCAAAATTCTCTTCAATCTATCTGTTTCTAAATTCTTGTTTTTTTTTGCTCCATTACCTACTACTAAGTGCTAGTGCTAACATTGTTTCTTGTGTCTGTTTTTTTTTGTACATCACATCAAACTGCATCAGACTAACCTCTGCTCTGACTCTGTATTAGTCTGTCTGTAGCTTGCATTCTTCTGGGTTTCACTCTGCTTTCCCTCTTCCCTTATATGTGGATTGCCTAGTAGTGGTACTGAAAGACTCAGAGAACCCATTGGTCCTAGGCTACTTCTAGTACTAGTACTAGTAAGGACTCCTTACTACTACTAGTACTAGTAGCACTAATCTGCTGTGCAGATTGCATGCCCAAGTAAGGTATTCTCTGCAGGTTTGTGAGATGAGAAGGCTTTAGTTTCTTTTACTGTCGCATCATGCTCAATCAGTAATGGTGGTCACTCACGTTGGACAGGACACCCCAAAGTTGTGTATTTTACTTTTTCGAATCCAGGTCTAGTACTTTTTTAAGTAGCAGCAGTTGATGGTGAACACTGAACAACTGATTACCGTGCACCATGGCTGGAAGGAAGTAGGAGGAGTAGGAAGACGGCACGATTATTTTCCAACTAAAAGAGACCTCATGTCCACCCAGTTGGCCACTCTTTCTTCTTTTCGAAAAATGAGATGCACCAATAGCTCTAGTCACTGAGTCCAGTCCTTTGGGTTGTCCTCTTCTTGAGAGGCTTTTCAAAAATTGCCACCAACAAAATGCCCAACCGGATATTATTTTGTTATTTTTGATAGGACATACTGTCTACTCTACTCTAGTATCCGAATTGTAGATAGTGATGTGTGTGGTGTATGTATTATTAATTATGTATTTTCAATCTTGCTAATAAAAAAAATAAATAGGGGAGGCGTATATGGCTTCTAAAAAAATGTGAAATGTTGTTTCCAGGAGTACCGACCACCAGTGCCGGGGCCAGCGGTGAGGGCCATGCCACTCCAGAGGGAGCAGAGGTTACGGCAGCTGCAGGGGGTGAGCCAGCAGCAGTGGCGGGCGGTGGTAAGTCATATTCTTTATTTATTGAGAATGATGAATACACTCGCTGCAAGGGTGTACAATCAGTACTAGTCTAGTACACTGTACATCTGGTGAGACTAAGTTGTTGTGAACACTGAACAGTTGAAGAAGACACCCTTTACTTAACATCATTAGCATTAGCGGTGGGGGTTGAGTAACTAATGGCCTATTCTATTCTATCTTCAACTCAGCAGAGACAGTTTTATGACAAAGATAAAGAATCAGGTGACATGTATGACTGGCAGAGAAGGATGCATGGGTAAAGGAAGGGCCCAGGGAAGCATATAGGTGGCGGATGAAGATGATAGGATGCATGGGCAGTTGAAGGATGGGTGAAAGAGAAAGCAGAAAGGATGCCTGTCTGGGTGGGTGAAACTGTATGGGTAAAAGGAATCCTCCAGGGGGCTTGAGGGGGTCAAACTCTAAGGCAAACAAGGACGCATGGGTGGTGGTTGGTTATATCTATGACAAATGTATGTTGTCGGTGAAAGCCGGTTTATGATAGCCATGTTTGGATGGATGGATGCCTGGAAGGTATAGAAGAAGACTGCCAAACAAGAAGAAAGTGATGATGAATGATATTGATAAGCAATGCTAAAGTAAAATAAAACATAATGGTGGCAGGGATAGCCTAGTACAAGTTACAACAAACTGAAGTTGACTCGACCTATGAAGTGCACAAGCGTAACCTTTAGTGCTGGAAGGATGATAAATTGATGCCGGGCAATTAATAATTAATAATGGATTATTAATTATGTTCCTATGGAAAAAAAAGAGAGTAGCGAACACTACTGAGCATGGGTGGGCACTGGGCAATCTAATCAGTTGCCGGTGTGGCTGATATATATATATATATTATCTACTGGCGGTTGCCAGTAGATAGTTATAGTTAGGACCACGTTTCCATAGGAAAAGCATTTTTTGATGTGCCTATAACTTTGGCGTCGTTTGACGAATCTTTATGAAATTTTCCAAAAGTTCCTCTTTTCAGGTGAGCTCCTATCCTGAAAGTTTGGGGGTGATTCGTGAAGGGGGCTGAGAAAAGGGGGGTTCCAAAACATGTTTTCTCCATGCAATTTCCATAGGAAACTTTAGACGAGGCTACAGGTCAAACTGCTGAACGGAGTTACGCCAAATTTGGCAGGGAGAAAGGTCTTGGTGCAGAAAGCACGCTTTTGTTTAAATGGGGTAAGTCCGTTCAGTAGTTTTAGAGAAAAATCAAAATTTACAGATTTCAGTATTTGAGAATTCTGACATCTGATTGGCTGAGGCGTTACGAGCACGAGCGTGCGGCTCATTGGTTGCGAACTGTTCAAACTAGGAAGTGTTGGCAGCCATTTTGTGACTGAGTTGAGAGGCGTAGGGCAAAACAAAAGAGAAAAATTGTATAAGAGGATATAGTAGGAACACTGTGGTCTTAGTTTAAGCAGTCTTTACGGCGAGCGTGCGGCTCATTGGTTGCGAACTGTTCAAACTAGGAAGTGTTGGCAGCCATTTTGTGACTGAGTTGAAAGGCGTAGGGCGAAACAAAAGAGAACAATTGTATAAGAGGGTATAGTAGGAACACTGTGGTCTTAGTTTAAGCAGTCTGTACGGTGCAGAGGCAGGGAGTTTGAATGTTGCATAGGCCGTGAAAATCACATCCGCAGACGTGGAAATCACGTCCGCAGAACAACGGTGCGCGGTATTGCGGCAAGGTTGCGTAGGCTCTGGAAATCCCGTCGGGAAAATAACAATGCGCCGTATTGCAGCCTTCCTTTAATATAATGCCCAGTAATGTTTACTTGTAATGCGGTGTTCACTTTTATCACGGACAGTGTCCTTTTCTTACATGAAAATTAATATTATGTGGGAGGGTGTGTTCTGTTGGTGTGTCTGGAACAAAATTAACGTTTAATTGGCTGAGGTGTTCCAACAACGAGCTCAATGTTCATTGGCTGCGAACCATTGAAAGTAGAAGTGTTGCCAGCCATTTCCTCCCCGTCCGCGGAGCAGCAGGGACATCTGATTGGCTGACGTGTTCCAAGCAGGACCTTCCGAAGCTTAATGTTCATTGGCTGCGAACCATTGAAAGTACAAGTGTTGCCAGCCATTTCCTCCCCGTCCGGAGAGTAGCAGGCACATGTTATTGGTTGACGTGTTCCAAGCACGATGTTCCCAAGCTTAATGTTCATTGGCTGTAAACCATTGAAAGTAGAAGTGTTGCCAGCCATTCCCTCCCCCTCCGCGGAGCATCAGGGACATCTGATTGGGTAACGTGTTCCAAGCAGGACCTTCCCAAGCCTAATGTTCATTGGCTGTAAACCATTGAAAGTAGAAGTGTTGGCAGCTATTCCCTCCCCCTCTGCGGAACACCATGGACATTTTATTGGCTAAACTGTTCCTAGTACCAGTTTGTTCATTATTGGCTGGGAACGGTTCACTGTTGTGAACCATTTTGCGACGCACTTCAATGGAGTACGGGAAAAGAAAGTAGTAGCGGGGAGGGTAGGAACACTATTAACTCTGTACAGTGGTCACAAGGTGGTGGAGAGGGATTGTGAAGGTAAAAATAGTTTTTTATATATTTTAAGGGCCATTTATATAATTGGCATGGGGTGTACAAATAACGGCGGGAAAATAACAAAGTGTGTTTTCGGTCTTCTTTTTATTAAGTTTGCGGGTGGGATACTTCCCAGGAGCACTGTTTAGTTATAATGTGGTGTTTACTTTTCTAACGGGGAGCTGTGGTTGCGCCTCAAAAATTTCAGTCTAGGTTTGAAATAGTTTTTATTAAGCAATTACAAATATACTTTGTTCGGAAAGTGAAGCTGTATATATCAAAGGGGTGACAAATAAAAACGCAATTCATAAAATATCCCTTAAGCGTGGGCACAGCCTCCCTTTTTTTTCTGCTATAGTTTGTAAAAGTGTTGCCCCATATTCTTGATAATATAAGAGGGCATGAGTTACTTTTAGATAAAGTAGAAAAGAAGTGCTACAAGAAACACTCCCGCACTACATCATCTCAGGTCACAAGAACAATAACAAGTAAAAACAAGCATTTGCAATGCAATAGGTCTCGCTTTGTGAGAGTTTAAGCTATTAGCATTGTAAATGACAATGCCTTTTATTTATGTTTTAAAAACCAAAACATAAATAAAGGCATTGTCATTTACAATGCCAATAGCTCAAACTCGCGTAAATGCGAGACCTATTGCATTGTAAATGCTTGTTTTATATACTCTGGAAAAGCGCACCAGTTAAATTACACAAGGTCACATGCATTGTTTATAGGCATGGGGATATATGATGTGATTTACTCAGAATCATGGGATATTGAGCATACCCCAAGACTCTGAGTTCAATGGTTGGCAGCTCTGGCCGTAAAACCACATCCCGGGTAGAAGGATGCAGGCAGAAGCCACATGAAAGCTCGTCTTCTTATGGGCTCAAGGTTCCCACAGGACCTCGAGCTGAGCAAGAGCCAGGTTTCAGGGTGGAGCCTGTCTAGAGTTTTCAGTGGCTCGCCCCCGTTATTGAGAATGTTCAGTAGCTGCTAAATTTCCAATGTCATGCCTGATGTGCTGCTCTAGTCCAGTTTTAGAATCCCTTGTTGTCAAGGAACCCTTGCCCGTCAGAGGTTTGCAGCAAGATACCATTGTATATGTGCTATTAAAGGCAATGAACGAACTACAGTTACAAGATGGCTATGTTCAATTAAGAGAAGATGTTCTTAAATTGTTAGCATTCCGTAACAGCGCGTAGCCAACGGAATCTCAAAGCAATATTCTGCTTTTAAAATATGACGAGTAAACCGTTTAGAACGTTTAGAAAAATGTGATCCCTACACACAGTGAAAAGAAAAGGAATTAGCACATAAGGCTGCTACGTGCCGCCCTGTTTCTATTTCCATAGGCTCTACGTTGCTAGAGGGAAGCATCACCCCATTGGTCACTGTGCCAGCACAGGTTGCCGATGGAAACGGAAAGTAAACTAAGCCGGAAGCTGTGGGGTTTGTGAGGGTTCAAGAACGCCGGTACGGAGGCGCTCATCTTGGCAGTGCTGGTCTCGGTGTGCAGGAATGGAGGTCACCAGGAGCAGTGAGTGAACGACGGCGCCTTTCTAGCCGCAAACTGCGCTTGCGCCACTGCCATTGGCTACGTGTCCAAAACCACAGGGGAAGGGTCATGGATATATTATAAGATAATAATGCATACACATGCCAGCAGTTGTTACTACCTGGCGTTGAACTCTATTAGATGATTGGAGCATAAATAATGTTATGTAAACAAAGGCATGCCAAGCTGAGTTTATAATCAATTATGCATGCCCCAGTAGAGTAGTAGTGTCAGGCAAAAAGGTAGAAACCAACCGTGTCGCTGTGTTCCATGTGACCAAAGGAGACGCTGTGTTGTAAGTCGTAAATGTGTCCACTGCTTATTAAGTCGACTGTTGATATTTTGCCCGATACAGCTATAGAAGCGGTTTGGTAAGATTTTAGGAGGAATAAGGATAAAGCTTTGAGCTAACTTATCTAGTGGGGCGACTACGTGTTTGTGGAAAGTATTTCTCTGCGCAATCTAATGCAGTGTTTGTTACAAGACCATCTTGCTTGGTGTTTCAGTAGTAACGCTCACTTGGTGTTAAAGGCATCCACGGAGCATAATTTGTGTCCTAAATTGTAGTCACAACGTGGTATATAGCGCATAATACACTCTGAAGAGGTGCTGAGGTGAACCTGATGAAATGCCCATGGAACTTTAACGGAATTGTTGACTCCTAATGCATAACGCATTAATGTAACTGTTAACTGTTGTGGCAGCAACTCTGTCTCGAGGGTATACCCTTTTTAAAGCTGTTTTTCTTTGCCCCTTTATTTAAGCCATCCTGCTCCTTCAAAGGCCGTAGTTTAGGTCTCAACGGCTAAACCTTGCAAAATGGAGTGGGTTAGAGGTCTTAGCTTTTGCAACCTAATGTAATATTTGCAGTTTCTATTCTAGAAGCGAGTAACCAGTGGTAAGTTGTTTAACTGGTGTCTTCTTTTCAGAAATGACCTTGCTGGCCCTCCCGTGAGCTCGAATGAACAAACAATATGTTCGCATATTTACACACTGATTTGACCGAGGCAACATATTGAATATACCACCGGTTTTGATGCTCTCCGCATTTTCAGGTCCCGTTTGTTCAATGAAGGAGACTCCCCAGCACACCAGCTGCTAATAGGAAAGGTGCCCCTTCTCCCTGACTAACTATTTGGTGTAATTCACCCATGGCTCTTGTGCATTTAGACAGGTTTCGAGTACACGTAAGCTCTTCATTATCCTTATCTGAATCAGTCTCCATCAGAAATCTCTCAGCACGCTTGGCAAATTACCCTGGACTATGGCAACTAGGCAGTACTTATGACCAATATGTTCTGTCGCTGAAGCCTGACACTATTGCAGGCTTAATGCATTTTTAAGTACCTCCTTCCTAGGCGTTGGCTTTAAGGCAGTCGCCGTATGGAACAGTCTAGCCTCATATGTGAAGGTGCCACCGGTGTAGCACTTCAGATACAGGTAAAAAACAAGCACTGAAACACAAGTGCGGCCGCGAAAGTGAAACAGCACTCTGGGTTAAGAAGTGGGAGGGGTGGGGGGAGTGCGATTCCTTGCGGGAGCGAGCGGCGCCAGGAGCGATAATTGCTACCATATGGCGCCAGCTGCTCGCTCCCGCAAGTGAATCGCCAACGTGCACGCGTTGCCATTGAAGGCAATGGAACGCGTGCACGTTTTTGGCTGAAAAGCCGAATCGATTGCAAAAGGTCTTTTTGCCTAAGCAGCGCATGCGCGCTGCGTAGGCGAGACCTAAACAGTTAAACACAAATCACTTTATATTACATAGAAATGTACACTTTATCATTTTTTATAATTTCTATTATTGTAGAATTCGGGAACGTTTGGTCGTAGTGCTTAGATCACATACTCCTTTATGAATATATAGGATAGTAGTATAATAATATACACTACTGGTCGTATATATTCTATAGGGAGAAGGTGAATAGGAACCACAATAGACAAAAATAGAAATAGTAAAAAAACATTCAGAAATGTAGGGTTTATCAAAGGTATTCACTAAGAAAGTATCTATGGAAACGATTTTTTTAAACTGCAATTTCCAAAAATATTGTCACTGTAAAAATATCTAATCAAGTAAGTTATAAAGGTCAGTAAACTGTATTTCAGATGGTTTACTCCTGGTGGCGAGAAATCTCCATTTCCTGTTGTGTGGAAATATCACACTCTTACAATATACACAGTGTCACTGATGGCACACAAAAAGGAAAATGAAAATGAAGTAATCAATACAAAACAAGATCAATAACGAAATACTTTCCAGCGATGCGTATGTTGAGAGCTTCTTTTCTCCGGGACTTCAAAATCTTTCATCTTCGTGCCAACGGGTCATAAAGTGCTCTGAGATCACAATGACTGTTAATATTATAATATACATAATCACAGTATATGATCCCAAGAAAGAAACAGAGTAAGAACGAGAAGGTGCTGACGTTAAATATAAATCTTTAGTCTTCGCGTCGATGGGTCATAAACTCCACTGAGGTCAGTATAAATGTTCATATTACAATATACATACTCACACTATATGATCTCAAGGGAGAAATAGACTAAAAACCAGAAGCTGCTGACGTTACATATAAATCTTTAGTCTTCGCGCCAACGGGTCACAAACTCCTCTGAGATCATAATGTGTGGTTATTATAATATACATACTCACACTATATGATGTCAAGGGGGACATAGACTACAAACTAGAAGCTGCTGATGTTACATATGAATCTTTAGTCTTCGCGCCGACGGGTCACCAGCACTTCTGAGGTCAAGTACAGTGTCAATATTATAATATACAAAGTCACACTGTATGAGCTCAAAGGAGCCAGAACAGGAACAATGTTTGCTGTATTCTGTCTGTTTCTGAAAACAAGCTGCTGACATTACATATAAATGGCAAAAACAACCAATAACACTTTTTTCTAAATACAAGTGTTTAAAGATTGACAAATAGCTACGTATTATAAATATCTAGTATTGCATAATCAAACAACTTACAACTCAGGATTATGTTTTGTGGCCGCAAAAGAAGAATCCGACTGTAGAAAAGAGCACCTGCATCACTGAATGGAGATGCGTAAATAACTCGCAAAAACGAAACTAATCTATCAACGGGTGTGGTTTATATACTTTTTGGTTATTCAGTAGTCTATGGAAGGAAGATGCGGCTCCGCCCATTTAGATGTCACGTTTTACAGTTGACACGTGCTCACATTTTAACTGTTTCACTTGTGCACGTGTTGGGAAAAGTTACAAAATGTGAAGCGGAAAAAGTTTCGATTTCGAACCTAACACGTATAAGGTCCTTAATATGTACATACGTTGGAGAGCTTAAAAACTGTTACCCGGAAAACGTGTCATTTCCATTCTCATGAGTAAATACATTTATTGATTACCGTAATTCTAAATAGAAGACATAAAAAAAAAGATCTATCAGAATAGAAGAAAAAAAAACGTGATAATATTTCTCATCACTATGGTTATCAATTAAAACAATGCGAGCATTTGTAAAGCGTACAGCTAACCCTGGAAAGGTGTGCCGGCGCTCGGGGGCATCAGAAAGAATAAGCAAGGTGTTGCCCACAGTGACATAGTGGTGGGTAATGTGCCGCTGGAGCCGGGAATCGACCTGTGAACGCTGTTGTTCGAAGTCAGGGATCATAGCTGCTCCGTCACACTTTTTCCACACTTATATGTTAATTAGTGCTAATTAAGTTTTAAACATTGTTAAATTATAACTTATAACAGACTACTGTTACAGTTAGTTTTTCACTACAAAAAGTATGCACGTCTTTTTTAAATTTAGTTAAAAACAATATAGGTTTTAGGGACATTGTAGTTAGAAATTAGCATTTAAAAAACCTTTGAAATTCACTGAAAAAACCATAGGTTTCAGGGGCGTTATAGTTAGAAATTAGCATTTAAAAAACCATTGAAATCCACTGAAAAAACTATAGGTTTTACAGACATTATAGTTACAAATTAGCATTTAAAAAACCTTTGCAATTCACTAAAAAAAACATAGGTTTCAGGGGCGTTATAGTTAGCTGTACATTTCACTCGTACAAAACCATAGAAATTCCACTGTTATAGTTAGTTCAGCTAACTATAACTCGCGCCCCGCAATGCACTGCTCATGACGTCACATATTACATCATTCATGGCATGGTCAGTGACATCACTGATGACATCTGAAATGACATCACTGATGACATCACTGATGACATCATCCACGTGAAAATCTGATGCACCTCCTCACAGTCTAATATAACCTTTAATACACCCACTGTAAAATACAGACTACCATTTTCGAAACCATCGAGACACCAATACCAGTTACTACATACGCACTCTTTGATTCCTAGGTCTACACACACATCCACTCATTCACCCATACATTCACTTATACATGCAGTTACTCATCAATACAACACTATGATATGCACTCATACACCTATTCAGACACTCACACACTGCCACTCATCCATGGAGTTACTCACACACCTAGTCAGTCATGCAAAGAATCAATCACACTCCCATTTACTCACCTATACAGTTATACACACACCACCTCCCTAATTCATACAGATACTAACACATAATTACTCTCTTATATAATCACTGATACTAGTACACACTAATCCATACAGCCACTCTCACAATCACTCACTGTCACACATACTCATTTATATACAGAATCACTCACATATACTGCCTTTTACATATGTAGTTACTCACACATGTACCACTGAGACATCCATTCACTCACCAACACACCCATGCACACACTCACCCACCCATACAGCTGTTTCCACATGCACTCTTGAACCCATACACCCAGTGAATCAACCACTCACACATCAATGCACACACTCAGTCGCCCATACAAATACTCAGGCAAACAATCAATAACCCATATAAACACTCATGTAGCTACTGACCAACCCATGTAGCAGCTTACACAACGACAGACAGACTGATACACACATTCACACAGTTTAGTCACTAACCCATGCATTCAGTAAGACACGTTTAATCACTCACTTATACAATCAGTCACACACCTGTAAAATCCCCCATCCAGACACTTATACACCCATTCATTCTTCAATACACCTAAAAATATATGTAAAACATTTAAAAATTACAGAAACACACAGTCACTAGATGATGTCAGCAGTGATGTCATTTCAGATGTCATCAGTGATGTCACTGACCATGCCATGAAAAATGTAATATGTGACGTCATGAGCAGTGCATTGCGGGAGCGCGAGTTATAGTTAGCTGAACTAACTATAACAGTGGAATTTCTATGGTTTTGTATGAGTGAAATGTCCAGCTAACTATAATGCCCCTGAAACCTATGGTTTTTTCAGTGAATTGCAAGGTTTTTTAAATGCTAATTTCTAACTATAACGTCTGTAAAACCTATGGTTTTTTCAGTGAATATATAAATATATATATATATATATATATATATATAAATATATATATATATATATATTATCTACTGGCGGTCGCCAGTAGATAGTTATAGTTAGGACCTATTATCCATAGGAAATCCGCGACATTCTATTTGAAATAACGTTGGCGCCGGTTGACGAATCTTCGCAAAGTTTCCAACTTGTTGGGGCGCGCCGATCCGCTCCTATCCTGAAAGTCTCGGGGTGATACGTCAAGCGGGGGCCGAGAAAGAAGGGGGGTCCCAAAACACGTTTTCCCCATTCATTTTTCCATAGGAACCTTTAGTCGCAGCTACAGCCCGAACTGCTGAACGGAATTACACCAAATTTGGCAAAGAGGTAGCCCTTGGTTCAGTGTCATGCCTTTTGCTTAAATGGTGTAAATCCGTTCAGTAGTTCCTGAGAAAATCAAAAGTAAAGTCACATATATATCTATGGCCACGTAGGGTCCGCGTACCCTCCCGATCACGAGCTGTATGCTAATTGGCTGTCAAGTGGCTGTCAACACTCCAAATCAGGAAGTGTTGGCAGCCATTTTGTCCCTCGGTAGAACCGAGGGACAGAAACAAGTGCGCAAAGCGCAAAGGGGGCAGGGTAGAAACACCCTGACCCCCTAGGTCTGCTCAGGGGTCCCACAAGGACCCCCTGGGCAGAAAAATCATTTTTTAAAAAAAACGGCGGGATGCGCTTAGGGTGCGCGAATCCCGCTGAGAAAAAAAAAAAAAAAGCACAAGAGACACGTCGCCAAACGCAACAAGGGGGCAGGGTAGAAACACCATGACCCCCTAGGTCTGCTCAAGGGGTCCCACAAGGACCCCCTGGGCAGAAAAAAGCATTTTTTTTTTTTAAATCGGCGGAATGCGCCGATAAAAAAAAAAAATCGAAGCGCGGTCTCCCGTGCTTCGATGTTAATTTGCCCCCGGGTGGGCCAAGTCCCGGGGGCATGGTGGGAGGGGTGTTTAAATTTAATGTGGGGGCCTCTAAAGCCCCCCAAGCCCCGGGGACCGCCACCCCCGGGGCTTACAAGAAATAATGGTGCGGGAGGGCTCTTGGCCCTCCCGCAGCCCCGGGACCACCACCCCCGGGGCTTTTTAAAAAAATTATTTTGACCTGTGTGGGGGGCTCCAGCCCCCACACGCCCGGGGACCACCACCCCCCGGGGCACTAAAGATTTGAATATGGGGGTCTGTTACGGACCCCCAAAGCCCCGGGGACCACCACCTCCACGGGGCTGTGAAATGGCTGGGAGGGGGCGCGCGGCCCCCACTCCTGGAAGCCCTTGATGGCCCTGGGGACCGCCACCCCCAAGGCCGGCTCCTGCAGTGTCCCGGGGTGCCTACCCCGGGACACTGTAGTTTGCTATGACAGGACGGGAGCCTCGCAGCTCCCGTCCTGTCATAGCAAACTTGGTTTGCATTTTGAAAGAGAGAGCAGGAAACCTGCTCTCTCTTTCAAAATGCAAACCAATGCTTTCCACATGGGGAGCAGCATGTTAGCTGCTCCCCATGTGGAAAAGCAATGCCGGCTCCCGTAGGACACGGGGAGCCGGCGGGACTGTGGGGGGATTGGGGACCCCCCCACAGTCCCCAACCAGAGGCCAGGGATGGGGTCCCCGGGGCCATAAGTGGCCAGGGAGGGGGGCCACGCAGCCACCCTCCCCAAATAAAAAAATAAATAAAAAAAGGGCAAGGCCGGCCCCGGGCTTCTCAGGCCTTAAATGGCCTGAGGAGGGGGGCCACGCAGCCCCCCTCCCGTTTTTTTTTTTTAATTAAAAAAATAAATAAATTGCTCATGCCCGGGGGATGGGGTCCCCGGGGCCAAAAGTGGCCAAGGGAAGGGGGCCACGCAGCCCCCTCCCATTAAAAAAAACAAAAAACGACCGGCATCGTGCCGGAGGCCCCGCCCCCCTCCCTGCAGTACTCTGCAAACGCGCCCCCTGGCGCGTTTTAAGAAGGAGAAGTAATTCCCCTTGAATACTGGGGGTCCCTGGGGGCCAACTAGCCCACCAGGAACCTCCAGTATGCGCCAGGGGGCTGCATTGCAGAGAGGTGTACAGAGGCCACGCCCCTTTTTACACCTCTCTGCAACGCAGCTCTGTGGCGCTTTTAGAAGTACATGGTGGGCTAGTTGGACTCCAGGGACCCTCAGGATTCAAGGGGACTTAATCCCCCAACTTAAAATGCGCCACGGGCGCGTTTGCACAGTGGTGAAGGGAGGGGCGGGGCTTCAGGTGACATGTGTGCAAACAGGCCCCGTGGCGCGTTTTAAGATGGGGAATTAAATCCCCTTCAATCTTGAGGGTCCCTGAGGGCCAACTAGCCCAACAGGTACGTCCAGAAAGCGCCACAGAGCTGCATTGCAGAGAGGTGCAAAGAGGGCGTGGCCTCTGAACACCTCTCTGCAACGCAGCTCCTGGCGCATACTGGAGGTACAGGGTGGGCTAGTTGGACCCCAGGGACCCTCATGATTCAAGGGGACTTAATCCCCCAACTTAAAACGCGCCGCGAGGCGCGTTTGCACAGATGTCACCTCAGGCCCCGCCCCTCCCTTCACCATTGTGCAAATATTCCTCTAAAATCAGCCGAACTACGAATTCCTATTTACTCACCTGTTATCAGGAGAGACCTCAGTGCTGCATCTTTCAGCCCAGTACTGATCCTGAAAAGTAATTTTAACCGTACTTACCAGTAACTTGAATTTCCTTCCTTAGGATATCATTGACTGGTTTCACTTGGAAATTCTTCTAAGTGTGGAGTTTTGGAACTTTATAATATTCCTCTAAAATCAGCCGAAATACGAATTCCGATTTACTCACCTGTTATCAGGAGAGACCTCAGTGCTGCATCTTTCAGGCCAGTACTGATCCTGAAAAGTAATTTTAACCGTACTTACCAGTAACTTGAATTTCCTTCCATAGGATATCATTGACTGGTTTCACTTGGAAATTCTTCTAAGTGTGGAGTTTTGGAACTTTATAATATTCCTCTAAAATCAGCCGAAATACGAATTCCGATTTACTCACCTGTTATCAGGAGAGACCTCAGTGCTGCATCTTTCAGGCCAGTACTGATCCTGAAAAGTAATTTTAACCGTACTTACCAGTAACTTGAATTTCCTTCCATAGGATATCATTGACTGGTTTCACTTGGAAATTCTTCTAAGTGTGGAGTTTTGGAACTTTATAATATTCCTCTAAAATCAGCCGAAATACGAATTCCGATTTACTCACCTGTTATCAGGAGAGACCTCAGTGCTGCATCTTTCAGGCCAGTACTGATCCTGAAAAGTAATTTTAACCGTACTTACCAGTAACTTGAATTTCCTTCCTTAGGATATCATTGACTGGTTTCACTTGGAAATTCTTCTAAGTGTGGAGTTTTGGAACTTTATAATATTCCTCTAAAATCAGCCGAAATACGAATTCCGATTTACTCACCTGTTATCAGGAGAGACCTCAGTGCTGCATCTTTCAGGCCAGTACTGATCCTGAAAAGTAATTTTAACCGTACTTACCAGTAACTTGAATTTCCTTCCATAGGATATCATTGACTGGTTTCACTTGGAAATTCTTCTAAGTGTGGAGTTTTGGAACTTTATAATATTCCTCTAAAATCAGCCGAAATACGAATTCCGATTTACTCACCTGTTATCAGGAGAGACCTCAGTGCTGCATCTTTCAGCCCAGTACTGATCCTGAAAAGTAATTTTAACCGTACTTACCAGTAACTTATATTTCCTTCCATAGGAATCCATTGTCTGGTTTTCAGCAGAAAAGTTTCAAAGTGTTGATTTTCACAAACTACAAATATTCCTTATAAATCGCCTGTATGACTTAAACGCATTCTTTCAACTGTTTACAGGAGATGCACCAGTGCTGGATCCAGGATCCACCACTGAGTAAGAAAAAGTAACCATAACACTACTTACCTGCTAAGTGAATTTCCTCCCATAGGATAACATTGGTGATTCTATGTGAAAAAGTTTCTAAGTGTCAACTTTTAAAATACAATAATATTCCTTAAAAATCACTACTGTAACCAAAACGCTTTTACTCAACTGTTTACAGGAGATGTCCCAGGACTGAATCTAGGATCCAGTCCTGTGGTTAGAAAAGTAATCCATAAAGTAACTAATTGCATTTAGCTAGAAATTCACATTGAGCTCAATGTTGCATTGTGTTTGAAATTGTGTTGCCCATTGCAACAACTGTAACTACTGTACTTAAAAGTCTATTGCCTATTTGCAAAGTATTTAAACTAAAGTAATTCATTCTGAGAAAGTATATTTTGTAATGTAATGTATAATGTAATTACAATGTAATTTAAAAATAAAATATCTAAAAATAAATAGTTTAAAAAAATGTAGTAAATTAGTATAAAAATAAATAAATATAACAATGAATACATTTAAAAATTATCATTTACAAAACCTTTGAAATTCACTGAAAAAAACCATAGGTTTTAGACATGTTATAGTTAGGAATTAGCATTTAAAAAACCTTTGAAATTCACTGAAAAAACCATAGGTTTCAGGCTTGTTATAGTTAGGAATTAGCATTTTAAAAACCTTTGAAATTCACTGAAAAAATCATAGGTTTCAGGCCTGTTATAGTTAGGGTTTAGCATTTAAAAAACCTTTGAAATTCACTGAAAAAACCATAGGTTTTAGGGAAAGTTATAGTTAGTTGGACATTGCACTCGTACAAAACTCGTGAAATTCCCCGTTATAGTTAGTTCAGCTAACTATAACTCGCGCCCCATAATGCACTGCTGATGATGTCACATATTACATCACTCATGACATGGTCAGTGACATCACTGATGACATCACTGATGACATCTCAAATGACATCACTGATGACATCATCCATGTGAGAATTTAATGCATCTTCTCACACCCTAATATAACTTTTGATACACCTACTCTAAATTACAGACTGCCATTCTCAAAACCATACACACTCCAATACCAATAAGTACATACCCACTCACTGATTCTTAGGTCTACACACACACACATCTACTCACTCACCCGTACAGTCACTCATACCTACAGTCACTCAGTACAGGACTATCATATGCACTCATACACCTATATAAACACTCACACAACGCAACTCATCCATAGAGGTACTCACACACCTAGTCAGTCATGCAAATAATTAATCACACTCCAATTTACTCACCTATACAGTTATACACACCAGCTCACTTACTCATAAAAATACTAGCACATTCTTACGCTCCTATGCAATCACTGATGCAAGCACACACTCATCCATATAGCCACTCTCACAATCACACACTCTCACTTATAGCCATTTATATACTCCAACACACATATATACTGCCTTTCACATATGTAGTTACTCACACATGTACCACTGAGATATACATTCAATCACTAACACACCCATACACACACTCACCCACCCATACAGTCCATCACAGACGCACTCTTGAAACCATGCACCCAGTGAATCACCCACTCACACATCTATGCACAGAGTCACACACACCCCACCCACACAAACACTGAGGCACCCATACAGATACTCAGAGAACCAATCCATAACCCATATAGACACTCATTTAGCTAGTCAGAAACCCATGCAGCTGCTTACACAACAACAGACAGACGGATACAGACATTCACACAGTTTAGTCACTCACCCATGCATCCAGTAAGATACGTTTAATCACTCACTTATAGACTCAGTCACGCACCTACTAAATCATCCATTCAGACACTTATACACCCACTCATTCTTCAATACGCCTTTCCCTATATATATTAAACATATTTAAACTTTACAGAAACACACAGTCACTGGATGATGTCAGTGATGTCGTCAGTGATGCCATTTGAGATGTCATCAGTGATGTCATGAGTGATGTCACTGACCATGTCATGAGTGATGTAATATGTGACGTCATCAGCAGTGCATTGCGGGGCGCGAGTTATAGTTAGCTGAACTAACTATAACGGGGGAATTTCACGGGTTTTGTACGAGTGCAATGTCCAACTAACTATAACTTTCCCTAAAACCTATGGTTTTTCAGTGAATATATATATATATATATATATATATATATATATATATATATATATATATATATATATTTTTACACACACAAAGGACGCGGCACTCAGGAGTGAAGATAGTTCAATTGAGTTTATTGCACAACTCAACCAACGCGTTTCAGCCCTCTCACGGCTTTGCTCACGGTTAGTGAGTCCTTTCTTTATTGCACTATTTAAACCCAGCTGGCCTTAATGTGGCATTCTGGGACATGTAGTGCATTACATTCAACAATACATAATTTACAGAAAAGAAAAACGTAACTGTTATTGTTATTTTCAATGGAAGATAGTAGGTTTTAACAGCATATTTATAAAACCTCATGATTTAGTATCCTGTGACATTATTTCAAATTCACACATATCATTATTATGTGTTAGTAAAAATATTGTTCCAGAGTTTAGTACTCAACATTTGTTTTTCGATATATTTATCCACATTTAATTAATCGGATCTAGTATCCTTTGTATTTAAACTGTAATGTCCTAGTCTTTTTGATTATAGTTACAATAACAAACTTTTTATTATTGTTCATCCCAAATGTATATAAAGCTCTTCGTCATTGTTCATCCCCTCGGGGTCTTTGTTTTGAGTCTGACAATATAACGTGATTCCATCTGACGTAATTTTTTTATTCTATTCCCACCACGTTCATCCAATGTAATGGCCTTGATCCCATAGTAACACATCGCTCTCCAGTCTCCTTTTTGGCATAATATCATATGTTTTGCAGTTGCATATGAAAGATCTTTATTCTTCACTGCTCTAATGTGTTCCAAAATACGCTTTCGTAAAGTACAGATTGTGCTCCCGATGTATTTACTGCCACATTTACACTCAATGATGTATATCACATACTGTGTGGTACACGTGATTTTTGGTTTAGGATAATCGTATTTCCATTAGGTTCCACAATGGTTTTTTATTTTTCCCAATCTTACATGCTTTGCATGAATTGCATTTTGTAAAGCCATTTTGTTGTTCCATTAGCCAATTAGTATCTAATTGTTGTTTAAAGTGGCTTTTTATTAACATGTTTTTTAGAGATTTTGTTTTTCTATAGGTCACGGTTGGTTTTGATCCAATAAGTTGTCCTATGTCAGGATCTTTTTCAATTAAATGCCAATGTTTTTAATTTTTCCCATGATCTTTCCACTTTCTTTGCTGTATGTAGTTATAAAACGTGGTGCTTGTTGGTTTTCACAATTTTCTAGTTTTTCTTAGGTATCAATGTGTCATCTCTTGTTTTTTGATCAATTCTTCTTTTACTTTTTTGCAGTGTTGATTCTTTATATCCCCTTGTTTTTAGCCTTTCCATGGTTTCTTGGATTTTTTCTTCAGCATCCTCTGAATTGGAACAGTTCCGCTTCATTCGCATGAATTCTCCGTATGGTATATTTTCAATTATTGATTTGGGGTGGAAGCTTGTCCCGTGTAATATGCTGTTGGTGGCTGTTTCTTTTCTGTAGAGTGTGGAGTGTATCTCATCATCCTTAATGTATATTAAGGTATCAAGAAACATAATCTTCGTTTTGCTGGTGTTACATGTAAAAGATAGACCAATTTCATTATTATTCAATTTTTGAAAATATATTTGAAACTCTTGTTCTGTCCCGTTCCATATTAGAAATAAATCATCTATGAAACGGACCCATAGTATTATTTTGTCTACATCATCTTGATACTCCGCATCCCATGCTATCACTTTCTCCCACCACCCCATCGTGATATTGGCATAATTTGGAATACAAACAGAAGCCGAGAAAGAGGGGAGACTGCCTCACAAGCACCAGAAAAACCAGACGGGCAAAACTCCAAGAAACCATGGAAAGGCTAAAAACAAGGGGATATAAAGATAAGGGGAGCTGCATGTCAGCAGCTCCCCTTATGGAAAAGCAATGCCAGCTCCCGCAGGACGCGGGGAGCCGGCGGGACCGTGCGGGGATTGGGGCCATTAGTGGCCCGGGAGGGGGGCCACGCAGCCCCCCTCCCAAAAAAAAGAATAAAAAAAAAAAAAAAAAGGCAAAGGCCGGCCCCGTGGGATGGGGTCCCCGGGGCCTTAAATGGCCTGAGGAGGGGGGCCACGCAGCCCCCCTCTGAATATTGTATAAAAAAAAACAGTGGCCATGCCCCGGGGGATGGGGTTCCCGGGGCCAATAGAGGCCCAGGGAAGGGGGGCCACGTGGCACCCTTCCCGTTTTTTTATTTTACAAAAAAAAAAAAGAACATGCTGAGGCCCCGGGGGATGGGGTCCCCGGGGCCAAAAGTGGCCGGCATGGTGCCGGAGGCCCCGCCCCCTCCCTGCAGCAGTCTGCAAATGCGCCCCCTGGCGCGTTTGAGAAGGGAGTAATTCCTTGAATACTGGGGGTCCCTGAGGCCAACTAGCCCACCAGGAACCTCCAGTATGCGCCAGGAGCTGCATTGCAGAGAGGTGTACAGAGGCCACGCCCCTTTTACACCTCTCTGCAACGCAGCTCTGTGGCGTTTTTTGGAGACACATGGTGGGCTAGTTGGACTCCAGGGTCCCTCAGTATTCAAGGGGACTTAATCCCCCAACTTAAAACGCGCCACGGGGCGCGTTTGCACAGTGGTGAATGGAGGGGGCGGGGCTTCAGGTGACATGTGTGCAAACAGGCCCCGTGGCGCGTTTTAAGATGGGGAATTAAATCCTCTTCAATCCTGAGGGTCCCTGGGGGCCAACTAGCCCACCAGGTATGTCCAGAAAGCGCCACAGAGCTGCGTTGCAGAGAGGTGTAAAAAGGGGCGTGGCCTCTGAACACCTCTCTGCAACGCAGCTCCCTGGTGCATACTGGAGGTACAGGGTGGGCAAGCTGTACCCCAGGGACCCTCATGATTCAAGGGAACTTAATCCCCCAACTTAAAACGCGCCACGGGGCGCGCTTTGCACAGTGGTGAAGGGAGGGGGCGGGGCATGTTATTGTTAGAAATTAGCATTTAAAAACCTTTGAAATTCACTTAAAAACCATAGGTTTCAGGCACGTTATAGTTAGAAATTAGCATTTAAAAACCTTTGAAATTCACTGAAAAACCATAGGTTTCAGACACGTTATAGTTAGAAATTAGCATTTAAAAAACCTTTGAAATTCACTGAAAAAACCATAGGTTTTAGGGACAGTTATAGTTAGTTGGACATTGCACTCGTACAAAACCCATGAAATTCCCCCGTTATAGTTAGTTCAGGTAACTATAACTCGCGCCCGCAATGCACTGCTGATGACGTCACATATTACATCACTCATGACATGGTCAGTGACATCACTGATGACATCACTGAAGAATGTGCTAGTATTTGTATGAGTAAGTGAGTTGGTGTGTGTATAACTGTATAGGTGAGTAAATGGGTGTGTGCTTAATTTTTGCATGACTGACTAGGTGTGTGAGTACCTCTATGGATAAGTGGCGGTGTGTGAGTGTTTATATAGGTGTATGAGTGCATATAATAGTCCTGTACTGAGTGACTATAAGTATGAGTGACTGTACGGGTGAGTGAGTAGATGTGTGTGTGTAGACCTAAGAATCAGTGAGTGTGCATATAGTAATTGGTGTTGGAGTGTCTATGGTTTTGACAATGGCAGTCTGTAATTTACAGTGGGTGTATCAAAAGTTATATTAGGGTGTGAGAAGATGCATCAAATTATCACATGGAGTATGTCATCAGTGATGTCATCAGTGATGTCATTTGAGATGTCATCAGTGATGTCACTGACCATGTCATGAGTGATGTAATATGTGACGTCATCAGCAGTGCATTGCGGGGCGCGAGTTATAGTTACCTGAACTAACTATAACGGGGGAATTTCACGGGTTTTGTACGAGTGCAATGTCCAACTAACTATAACTGTCCCTAAAACCTATGGTTTTTTCAGTGAATATATATATATATATATATATATATATATATATATGCATATACTTAGAGCAGAAGAAGATCCTTGCCCTGCCTTTAGTTAGTGTTGCTTTTACCACATCCGCCCCAGCAAGTGTGTGATCATTTATTGGTGTAAATTTTATTTAGTCACACCTCAATATAAATCACACAGCCCGGGGGAAGAGGGTTAGGGTTTGATGAATGGTTGGGAAGGGTTATTTGAGGGAAAGGTTTGACAAAGACAAACACTATACATGGACAACACACAATCTTGGCAAACGACCATCATAAATCTGTTAAGGGAGAAAAAGGAAATGCATGCATGATGATGACTTGATGGTTAATGATAAGTAGTGCTAGACTAGTAGTACAGGGCAGCAGTATATTATTAATTATTATTATTATGCAATTGCCTTGCCTGTCTGCCCTCAGAGAGACCCAAATTACATAAATTTTATGTTCTGTTGTACTAGGCTTCCTTTTAAAGCTAGCAAAGAAAATTAAAAAATAGATGATGCAAAGAGTAAACATAATAAACAACAACACACTGTCGTAATGATTGAAGAGAAAAAATTTATCAAATCAATTAAAAGATGATGAATGATACTAAGTTACTATGTTATGGTCAAATTGGGGAGTTGCATCTCGGCATTCCTCTTGGTCCTTCCTTCCATGGACGCTCCGTCCGTCAATCTTGGGTGCCCCTGCCTGCCTGTCGGATGCGGATTGTTAAGGTAAGTGTGAGTTGTTTTTCCCAGTATAGCACAGGGTAAAGGCCGGCCTGTAAGTATAGATGGAAAAACAAAAGGGATATTGAAAAATCAAAGAGAAAAGTAAAGTTAAAATGCATAAATTACGGAGGAGTGCAACAAGATCACTTTCAGAGGCGGCATGGCTAAATCATGTCTATTCTGTTTCCAGCATTAACTTACAACAACAGCAGGACAGAGCAGGCCCGCGGCGCCCACCCAACCTCCACTTAGCTTAGATTTTGAGCCAGACAGAGTACACATATACAGCAACATAGCCTTTTCCAAATTAAGTAACTAAATCAATGCACGCTGACAGTCATACCACTACACTCGCCTCCATCACTACACAGACATGTAGGTCTGCTGTGGTTGTTGTTGACTTGTTTACCTTTTAGGCCACTTCATGAAACGCCCCGAGTTATTCCATCAATCATCTCCAATCCTACTGACTGACTGCGACGAGTATAGTATGGTCATCATGGTGTCCAACTCTGTAGTGTACGGAGTGAGTCCAGATCCCATATTCAAAAATGCAATGGATTGGCCTGCATTAGAAGTACAATTTTGTTATTAAACAACAAGAAGGGAAACATTTCCATGAGTCACTTTTTGGTGTGTAGAATAGATTAAATACTGATACACTTCATGCACAACAACAACAAAACAAACACCAATCACTCAGAGTCAGCGTCCAATGCATGCCATCATCATTATTACCTGTTCTTAACTTAAGGGGCAGTCCCTCCCGGCTCGGAAAGGAGGATAGCTATAGTCAATTAGTCATGTTCTTTGGAGGGACTCGACGAGGCAGGCACACATTTCTTGTACTATTGTCCATCCAATGTCTGGCTTGAGGGAAATTGAATTAGGGCGAGTCAGGAGGAGTGGACTGGAGCAGGACTCAGAGGAGTGGACTTACTTCTTTAATGACTGCACACCGTTGCAACTCCAATCCGGCAATAAAAGAGTAAGACGGTGGTGATGGATTAGTTGTGTTTTGAACCAGAAAGACAGAGACACACACAAACAATAAAAGTAAATAAAGAAGAAAGAAAAAGTAGCAAGTTAAAACTGAAAGCCTAGTTTTCAGGGAAGTAGAGCTTGTCCTCAAACTCTGGTGGTTCACCCAGAAGTAGGTCATCTAACACACTACTTCCATGACCTAAGTCGCTGTCATCATCTTCCTGCTGTGCTACCTCAGGTATAAAGTGCTGATTCATTTTGATAATGTTTAACCTCTCCACATTTAGGGGTGAATGACTGGTCCTTTCCACTGTTACAACGGCAACAGCAGCACTGAAAACACGCTTAGAAGAGACACTTGCGACAGGGCAAGCCAGATACTTTATCACCAGCCTGCTGAGCAATGGCCATTGGCCCCTTTTCCCAAACCAATACACCAATGGGATTTGATCAATGTAGACCTCTGTTGGGTCATCCAAATAGGCCTGGACCATCTGCTCAATGCTCAGGGGTGCTCTGCCTCTTTTGCCTTTGCCTCAGGACTGGACCTAACAAGCTCTTGTCGTACATACCATTCCTGTGCCGATTTTACTGGGGCTGATGATCCTATTCTTACTGTTGTTGATGTTGTTTTTGGTGTTGTTGGTGGTTATGACTGCTGTGAGCCAACCACACTGCCCTCAGGCTCTGAAGTTGAACTTGACGCCGGCTGCCCTGCAGTACTTGTTGTGGGCTGGAGTAGCGGGCCTCTAATTCCCAGCCGTTCTTTTTCTAAGCGACTGGCTTCCGCAGCTATCCAAGTTTTGTACTTGGCAACATCCACTTCTGAAAAAGGAATCAATGTGTTAGTGTTCAGTACTGCTTTGTACTGTGGATCCAGAATTGTGGCAGAAATGTAATGGTTGGATGACACGATGCCTCTTTGCACCATTGTATTTTCAAATAAGCGAAGGGTTAAGCTCTCCACCAACTCATATGCTTCTTTTTTTTCCTCCACACCTGCGTACATTGCAGACACCCCCTTCAGCTGTTCCTGTAGCATGTGCAACAATGGGATAGTTTGGCCCATAGTACAGTCCTCCTTGCTGATTTCACGTGTGAAAAGCTCGAAAGGAAGTAGCATCTCTGTCAGGCATTTAACTGGGCCCCATTGGTCCATCTCAACGGTCATGCCTTTCACAGTAGCATCCCCTCTTTGCATGACATATTCATTGATTGGTCTGTACTGCTCAAACAGACATTCAAGCATGTAATAAGTTGAGTTCCAACGTTTTGGCACCTCCTGGATGAGTGCTTTAACTGGCACTCTATGCTCACGTTGAATGATTCTCAGCTGCTTCCGGGCTTTAAAAGAATGGCTGAAATGTGTGCAGATTCTTCTGCAGGTGGTCAGTAAGTTGCTGATTTGGTCTTCTTTTTTCAGAAAGTCTTGAACAATAATGTTAATGCAGTGCGCCAAACACAGGACCCTGAAATAGCCACCATCGTACATGGCCCTAACTATATTACTGCCATTGTCCGTGGCAACAAAACCAATGTTAAGCCCTCTTGGGGGCACCGATTCAATGACCTTGCTGTTAAACTCTTCCAAACTGTTTGCAGCAGTATGTGATTTCACCATGGCGAACATGGCTATAGTTGCATGTTTCCGAGTGGAATTAAAAATCTTAGCAGTGTCAACACCTGCAGATATCTTTTCTCGAACCCCCACAAAAGAGATCCAATGTGCAGTGATGCACATGTAATCATTGGCTTGGCAACTGATCCACATGTCTGTTGTCAGGTGGATAGTGTGAACAGCACTGTGCTGCAAAGCTTGTCCAAGCAATTTCAGCACGTCGTGATGTAGTGCTGGAACAGCAACTCTGGCAAAATAGGACAGGCTGGGAACCTTCCATTTTGGCCAGATGGTTATCACAAATTCAAGAAAACCCACCCCTTCCACAAAAGAAAAAGGGAGAAGGGGAGAAGGTCCAGCGCTAACATTTTAGCCAGCTTCGCATTGTACAAAAGTGCCATTGGGTGGCTGCGTTCATACTGCCCCTCCGACCTAAACATGCTGACAATGGTAGCCTGGATTTTTTTCTTTTCTGGTGCCACTGATGAAGGTGACATCTTCTTGACGCCAGATGTTGTTAGGCTCAACACACGTTTCGTTGCAGTACTCTCTTGCCTGGGACCCCTTGGTGTCTCAGCCTGACTCTTACTCTTGTGCCACTGCGATGTTGCGGATCTGGCCGGTACTACTGGACTGCTGGGGACAGGGCTACTTTGTGTACCAGAGAAAATGTCTCCCTATTGTTCACCTTCCACCGTGATCAGATCTTCTACTCCTTCATCCCCACCAACAATGGGTGCAGTTTGTTTGGCCGCTAAGGTGCGCCTCCCACTGGATCATGTGGTGTTTTTTCAGATGGGTTGTTTGGCCTCCAGTACCATTTTTTGTACCAAGCTTACCTCGACTAACACCTTGTCCACAATTGGAGCATATCGCAATGTTCACCTCCTTCCTGCTAACCTAAAAGAAGTCCCAAACTGGGGAGCTGAACTTTCTGGAGCTGCTGGGGCCACTTCCAATGCCGGATGAACTGGTAGGTGGGCGTGGAGTTTGACTCTCTGCAGTACCTACTTCTACTGCGGTGGTTGTGCTGGATGTAGGTTGCTGCTGGGCCTTTGGAAATCCAAATATGGAAGCTGGAGGTGGTGTTGATGTTATCTGTGTTGGTGGTATCCGTGCCACATCCCTCATAGCAATTTGAGATGGGGTAATGTCAGTCTACACTGGGGCGGGACTAATGTCCATGATGACTGGCTCGTCATCATCATCATCCTCCTCTTCTACATCTATCTCCATAACTCTAAGGCTTTCTGGAACCTTCCTTTTCCCTAGCCTTGTCTCATAGCGTGTCTCACTCTCACAATGAGGTGGTGGCTTCCAAGTGGCGTCTAGATCATCAGAAGGGGGACTTGCAGAAGAACTCGATGGACTAACCCTCCTTTTCCTTGCTGGGGATCTGGAAGACAATGGATCTTCTGAAAGAGTAGATTGCTCTTCTTCTCTCTCTGCAGGAAGCTCGATTTCCTGAACTGCCCCTACTTCAGGAGGAACAACTACTATTGGGGGCGGTGGCTGCGGCTGTTGTTGTCCACTTATCTGAGTTTCCTGCATTGATTGGGTACTACTTTGAGATAACGATAAGTCAATTTCAACATCACTGCTCGTTGGCGTTGTCGTGATTAGACTGGCTGCCTCTGTGACAGACATGGGCTTGGGCCTAGGCTGGTGGGGTGGGTCCACTGATGCGGGGGTGCTGCTCCCAGCTTGCTCCCCTGACACCGCTGCTGAAGGCAAAATTTTGTGTTCCCCAAAAAAGATTGTGGGCGGCACACCAGTCTTGGTAAGTGGAAGTTCCTTCTTCTCACTGGCAACTTTCTTGGTACTGGAGAACCTGGTACCTTTCTTTGGGGCCATCTTCTTCAGATGTCAGGAGCACGCAGCGCCACAATTTGAAGAGATGTCTGTGGTCACACATCACGTGACGTCGTGCGCAGCAGGACTTCTGTCTGGCAGTACAATGGGTGATGACGCCTCCTCCTCTTTTGTGTACCTAATAGCAAAGAAGCAAGAACATCAGTGAAACGTGGCATTTATTGTTGTGGCTCAATTACAGCTAGTACAAACAAACAAATATAATATATACCTTAGT
Organism: Calotriton arnoldi; assembly: GCA_963921515.1. Taxonomy (NCBI): domain Eukaryota; kingdom Metazoa; phylum Chordata; class Amphibia; order Caudata; family Salamandridae; genus Calotriton; species Calotriton arnoldi. Next base: position 34,198 of record CAWUFW010019700.1, on the reverse strand, counting down.
TTGTGGTCACACTTGTTAGTGTTATTATTAATAATATTACATTTTATTAACTCAGTTATTAAGCAAACATAACAGTGTAGCCGTTTGTGAGACTTTGACAACAAGGGCCTTCATGGTGTACTGTGTACACTCAGGAAGGATAGGAAAGAAGAAGAACAAAAACAAAAATACAAATGTAATGGATGGAACCTGTTTGGCATTGTGCATCACGTGGGATGCAGCATTCAGGGAGCTGCATCTGGCAATGGGGATGGAAGCAGTAAGCCAAGAGGAACAAAGGAAATACATGCAGGCCTATGGGCTGGCAAAAGCTGCACACTAACTAGCACCACAAAATGGCCACCAGCCACATGGTCACTCACAACAAGCAGGTGGACTGGAAAACAATGAACTCAAGCAGGCCATATAGCCAGACAAAGGAGGCATGCTAAACAACACAGCTTTAAGGCAACAATGCAAAAACGAAAATCCACAGGGCAAAACAAGGTTTGCAAGTTACACAACAACCACACCACACACATCCAACAAAGGCATTTATTTAACACACGAAAAAAGTGAAATACCAAAAAAAATAACATTTTACAATTCAATCCAATGCCATCCATGCCCTAAATGATGTTTAAATTCAACTGAGACATCACAGAAACTGTTGTTTCATGCACCCATGAGTAGCTCTGGGCATACTGGCTGAAAGGCCTATAGTATTGACAGACTACTGGGCTAGTGAATTACATAAATATTGCAAATTAATTAATTTCAAAAGTTGGAGAAAATGCAGTAAACTGTGCAACATGTTTCCTTTATAAAAGATGAAAAATTACTAACAAAGAAACAACTAGGCTCCTACTGAACTACAGGTCACCCACCACAATAATTTTTTTAAAAAGAGGAAAAGTACAAAAAAAATGTAGGTGTAATGCCCCAATCAAACAAACAACACCAATTTTCCAACTTACTTGTGAAATTTCAGATTCAAAAGTCCTCAAATCCAATTATATATGATGCAGCAGCCACAAAGAGTGATCCTTCCAGTTCCAAATCCAAATGAAAAGTGAACAGGAGATGGACAAACCACTGGGAGGAGCCAGCTGGACAGGAACAGGAAGTTGGAGACTCTGGGGCACTTTCTTCCTCTTAAAAAAAAAAAGTAAAAAAAGATAAAGGAGTCCTTGCACAAAAAAGTACAGCCAAATGTCAATCTGAGGAGTTTTTTTTATCAAAATCACCGTTTGAGAAGGTTTTGATGCTGCTCGAGAGAGATTCTTCTCCAGATTGCAAATTCTGCGTGTTCGGGATCACGATCTTTGCAAAACTTCCGCAGGAAGTCCGATGGCGTGCCCGAATGACGTGTTCGCGATCGCACACTCTCGCGGGAACGTGCGGCCAGCTACCAATTCTCATGGCGCTCGCGAACAGATGGGAAATCTCGCCGGCGATCACAGGCATCCCGGTAAGTCGCTACCATGTGTGCGAAAACACATTTTGAGACCGCGAACACAAAAAAACTCAGCTCCGCTGCGGAGCTTTCGGGAACTCCGCGTTCTACGCGGAACGCGGAGTTGCCAAAAATCCACAAACTCCGCAAGCAGAGCGGATTTTACACCCAGGATTAGTTTTATAATCCCGTGTTAGGCCCATGTAGCGAAGCAGTTTATTTCTTACATTGTCCTATTTTTTCAGTAGTATCCTTTTTGCACATATTTGCGTGCGCGAATATGTTGGATTAGTTTCCCTGAAACTAAACTTGTTTACAAATCTAGCTTCACACAACATTATCACAATGCTGAACTCGGGAGAACATGGCGGCCGGCGAGTAGCGGGTCGCCGAGGCTCCCGCGAGTCAGGAGCTCGAGCGCATTGAAAGTGCATCCGCGAAAACAACGATGGAACAATTTCAGCCTAGAAACAGAGATTAACAACAGTAAAAGCTGTGAGCAGGATCTGATGATCCTTTAACAAATTGTGTACTGTTTTTCACTCTTACCCGTTCTGGGTTGTGTGCCCGATGTTGCGGTGTTGCCCGGCCCGTGTCTGCACATTGGAAGATGCTGGAGGCTGCTGGAGGCCTCGACGCGGAGTGGCAGAGCTGGAGTCGGCGGGAAAGCCGCGGGTGCCGGGTTCTCGAGTGGGCTGGGAGCTGCCTTGGTCTCGTGCAGCCCGCGAGCTGGGTCGTGGGCAAAAGGCCGTGGCTGGGCTCCCCTGCCGGGGCGGGAGAGGCAGGGGCAGCACAGTTGCTGCGTTGGAAGGACTGCGGAGCCTGAGTCTGAAGCAACAGCAGCAGCAGGAGCATACGGCAGAGGAGCCAGCAATTGGGAGACCACGCATAGGTTCTCGACTCAGAGCGGCAGGCAAGGTACAGCTGGGAAGGGATACAGGGGAAAAACCTGTTTGTATGTCAGCAGATTCTGAGCAGGTTTTGAAGCTAGGAAAAAGCACTTTAGGGGAGAAGTCAAAGGTGCAATCTAGATATTCTTTAAGAAGCACAAAATTGAATTTATATATGGTGGACTCTCAGGGCAGCGGAGACACACAAAATCAAGCGGTACGGCAAACAAAAAAACAAAAGAAGGTACCCCCTCAAAATAAATCAACCAACGGAGATCTGGTGGCGTGCAAACATAAGAATATCTGCAAAAAAATAGTGCTTCCTCGGCTCGTCAAAACCCCAAATTAATGCCGTCTTTAAGGAGTTACTTTAAAGTAGCCCCCAGTACGCTAATATTAAAACAAACAGATGAGAACCCCGTGTCTGACCCAAGTGAGTCACTAAATCCCTTGAATAACATTCCTACCTCTAATAGGTTTCTTTTATTGATGGATGAGGAAGGATTACAGGAAGAGAACGTCTTACAGGGCCCAGCAATGGGTGATAAGGCAGAAAAAAGCCCAGTTGTAGAGGTGGTGGAGCAGAGAGTCTTGGGTACTCCAGAGAAGTAGTTGCATCTCAAGTATCCTCAGACAAAAATCAAGCAGGACTTTCTGGGGACAGTTTGCCAGAGGCTAAGGCAGCGCAACTACATAGTGGTGACACTACTGACCACTCCTCGTCACAATCAGTGTGTGATCTATTACAAGCCCTAGCTGAGGAAGTAAGAGGTAGATTCTTGGTCTCAGAAAGCAATCAAGCAGGTATCAAAGTCTCATGTGAGAAACTAGAAGCTAAACTGGACTCACTTGCTGTTAGGACTACGGCATTAGAACTCACGGTGGCTGATCTAGGGCCCGATTCACAGAACTAACTTAAGACAAAATCCTAAACTTACTACCATTTTGGTATTCACAGAAGGCACTTACTCATTTTGGTATTCACAGAAGGCACTTACTTACTCATTTTGAGTAACTTACTCATTTTGTGTAACTTACTCATTTTGGTATTCACAGAAGGCACTTACTCATCAATGAGTAAGTGCCTTCTGTGAATACCAAAATGAGTAAGTTACACAAATGAGTAAGTTACTCAAAATGAGTAAGTAAGTGCCTTCTGTGAATACCAAAATAGTAAGTTACACTAAATGAATAAGTTAAACAAAATGAGTAAGTTACTCAAAATGAGTAAGTAAGTGCCTTCTGTGAATACCAAAATGGTAGTAAGTTTAGGATTTTGTCTTAAGTTAGTTCTGTGAATCGGGCCCCTAGTATCCCAGACGGGGGAAAATACAAGAAATATAACGGCATTGAAAGAGAAAGAGGTGGAAATGCAAGACAAACTAGAGTCTCTGGAGAATTCCCAAAGGAGGAATAACATTCGCTTACTTAAAGTACCAGAAGGGACGGAGGGAAGCAACCTAAAAGAGTATGTAGTAAAGTTAATAAAACAAGCTACTCGTGTTGAATGCTCGGAAGAAGCTCTTATGGCTGATATACAAAGAGTACACAGAGCCCCCTTCAGGCTCAATCCCAATAAAACGAGACCTAGAAAAATCCTAGTGCACTTTTTAACATACAGTCTAAAAGAAGAAATCCTTAATAAGGCTCTCAAACTAAATTCCTTATCTGCAGAAGATGTAATATTTCAAATACGATCAGATGTCTCGGCAATCACAGCCTCTAGGCAGTGGGAGCTGGGGAAGTTACTTGACCCCCTGAAAAAATTGGGTGCAACAGCACAACTAAAATTTCCAGCAACCCTGAAAGTAATGCATAATAATAGAATGCAATTATTTAGAAGAGTGGAAGATGCTGAGAACTTTCTGCAGTCTATATCAGGGGGTGCAGAGGGAACAGGAACAAAAAAATGAGTTAACTCCCGGGGCACGAAATGTTTGCTATCTAGGATTGAGCTCCGGACTTAAGGGGGGAGCCCCATAGGCCAAGGTAGAGGCCACGGAAGAGGAAAGGGGGGGTTCTCCAGGGAAGGGATCACTAGGGGGGAAATGGGGGGAGCACAGGGTGGGGAGCAGTGGGAAAAAATAAAAAAAATGTCCAAATCGCCGGAGTAGAATGTATCCATCAGAGAAGATATCAGAGAGATGGCCAGTCCACTAGAAATTCAGAATTTTAGGTTAAAGGTTCTTTCTTAGAACCTGAATTGCCTAAGAACTAAATATAGGATGGAGAACATTTTTCAATATTTGAGAGATACTTCGGAACAGATCCTCATACTACAAGAGACCCATCTATCAGAAAGTGAGTTAAAATCCTTATGTAAACCCAGAAAGTGGATCCAACAAGTGATATGTACAACACAACAACTTTCAACTAAGGGAGTTGCAATAATTATTTAAAAAATCCAGCTATCTCTCTAGAATCCAGTACGGTGGATAAAAGGGGAAGATGGGCTTTTAAAAATAAATAAATAAATAAAAAAATAAATTTAAAAAAAACCATTATCACAATGCCCTAAACATCATGTACAAGCTCTCTTTTTGCACTATGTACAAATGTCATCTCTATCTTCATCCACAGGGTGACAGGGCTATCTACATATCCACAGCATTGCTAATCTATAGTCCCATCGAAATTCTGCTATTATAAAAGATGAGCCACCCTAAGATTAGCAGAGGAGGCACTCCAGCTAACACCAGAGGTCCGTGCATGCCGAGAATTCACCACTCAGCGGTCTGACATCTTGTGAGGGGTGTCCAGTTTGTGATCAAGGTGGGGTCCTTCATTCTCTCCTACCAGGTAATGGGGTTGGATCATAACTTGGGGGATTCTTGGCTGCACACCTACACACACACTAAGCACACTTAGAGTAGGGCTCATATAGTAGGGGTACTTTCGATTACTGCCTTGTTTTATATGCCCACATATATACATTATTTTAGCACCATGGTAGAACTATATCTACTATTCACGCTTTTGGTGCTTGTAATCATTTTTATCTACTTCTGTCTGTTAATCATTGCAGCACATGTATTCTATACAACAATAATGCTGGTTCAATAAATATATTGAAAATGGTCTACTGTGTATTCTCAGTATTCTTCTCTGAGAATAAGTGAGCATGAGTGACTGAGCGAAAGGTTCTGTACTGTTTCCACGGTCCCTGAGGGGTCATGGTTCTCATGTTCAGTGGTTGCCAGAAATAATTTGCTTCCTGGTAGGTTAAGAGGGCTTACGGTGGCACTGAGAGCTAGCTGGTCTACAGGCCAACATATCCTGCGGGGGTGTCCGGAATCAGTCTAGGCACCAAAGCCCCTAGTTTATGTTGTCCAAACAATGCGCAGATCCTACGGATTAGTAGGAACTACACAACGTTATGTTATGTTAAGAGGATTTATAGAGTGCATGGCTACCCAAAGGCCTCCCAGTGCTAAGCATGTGGACTACTGAAGGTGATAGCGAGAGAAAAGGAAATTAGTAGCACTCATTAAACAGCCAAGTTTTCAAGTTTTTTCTGAAGGCTGCTTCTGAGGCTGTAAATCTGATCTCCCGCGGAAGTGAATTCCACAGCTTGGGCGCCAGGTGGGAAAAAGCTCTTCCGCCCCATCTGGCCCTTTTTATTCTGGTGGTTTTTAGCAGGCGCTCAGAGCCTGACCTCAGATATCTGTTGGGAAGATGTAAGCACACCAGTTTCCTGATCTTACTGGGCCCTTTGTTGTCTGTGGCTCTATGTGTTAGGCAGAGTGCTTTGAACTTAATTCTCGCCTCGATCGGGAGCCAATGTAGGTTTCTGCGATGATCCATTACTGATTCCTTCATAGGGATATGACACAGAAGTCTGACAACACTCTGTGAATTCTCTAGCAATCAAATTGTACTGGCCCCATGTATTCACTTACTTCACTGCCCTTCACCCAACCATCCAGTGCCTTGCAAAAATTATCTACATAGTCCAGCCAAGCCTGTGTTGCAGCTTCTGGCTATCCTTAAACGTATGCTTATATATATCTGGGGTGAGCCCATATTTCCTGATCAGGGCCTCCGTCATGATGGGATAGGTCATCTTACCCTCATTCACTAGGGCTAACTGGGCATCCCCCCTTTTTTGGGAATGTGCCTCCAGATGCTGCCCCTTAATCTTCCTCAAGGAACCTATGCATATCTAGGGCAACTGCACAGGTTTCAACCCAGTTGTCTATGTCATTGTCCACAACAAAGTTAGGCACCAGATCCTTTAGGATGTGGACTCTCTTTTTTCCAGTGGACACTTGAGTAATGCTGTCACCATTGCTGCTGGATTATGGGGTCAGTCTGGCCTTGACCTCCAGCTCCTTCAGACCCATCACATATACAAGAAGATGTTTCTTTTCAGCCAAGGCCCTTTCTGCCTCTTCTTTCTCTTTGGCCAAGGCTCTCTCTGCCTCCACCTTCCTCTCTCCTGCTTGCAGCTTCATCTTGGACAGCTGCAGTCTGAGCTTCCTCTCCACCTTCCTGGCCTCCAGCTTATCTGGGGACAGGCCCTGGGTAAAAACACTGCTTCCTGCCCCATCCTGAGCATCCTCTGCGGATGAGATGTGTTCATCCTGCTGCTCAGGACTCAGGTTTGTGTCCTCCTCCTCATCCTCATCATTCACGTTTGCTCTCTTCTCCTCAGGGTCATCCTCTGGGGTGGACTGCCACCTCTGTACTTTCTTATAAGCTCTGGGGGCTATCTGGAGATCCTCCTTGGTAGCCTTCTTGCTTGCCTTCAGCCCCGTCTTTGCAGAGCCTCTAGAGATTCACCCTGGTGAGGTTGTCGAAGTTGATCAGATCCATCTCCATGGTACAAGAAAAAAGGGAGTTAGGGGACTAAAATTTAGAAAAAGAAAAAAACAGCCAATGGAAAAATAAGAGGAATTTATTAAGAGGTCAACTCTGGTGTCACACTATTTATATGGGATTTTTGTGTTATATAAACCACTGTATTACACTGCACAAACACAAGAACCTGACCTCACCACTGATCACCAATGAGAGAAATTGTGTTTTTAGTTGAGTGGGATGTCAGGGTGAACCACAAAAGTCACTAAATTAACCTGTGCTTAACCCTTGTGTAGCTTGGCACAAAAGCAGTCAGGTTTAACTTAGAGGCTATGTGTAAACTAGTTATGCAGCACACAAGCAGTAATAAAGTGAAAACACAACACAAGACAAATCCCACGCCAATTTAGAAATATAAAGTAAAGTTTAATAAATTATTTGACACCAAAACAGCAAAAATCCAATCAGTAGATCGGAGTTATGAGTTTTTAAACTTGAAATAAAATGTAGCGCCTATTAGATCAAAGTACCAACCACGAATATCTAGTCACGCGAGACGGGGCCAAGGTAAAAAAAATATGGCTGACCATGATGGAGCGTGGGTCAGATACAAAGAGTGGATTGGACCCAGTCGGAGCTTACCTTCAGACTTAAAAAAAATGAGAAGAAAAATGTTCTGAGAAGGTAAATTTCAGCGGGGCAAGACAGCGCGGTGTCCAAAGAGAGATGTTTGTCATCGAGGGCCGCTGAATGAAGTCTTTGTTCAGACTTAGTCACTTTTTTGGAAGTTAAAAATCTCCAGTGGGAAGAGGCTAGAGGATGTAACCAACAAAAGTTCCATGAGGCCAGATACCCCTTTGGTGAAGGATCGCTGAACAGGATTTGCTGCTGCTGAGAAGAAGGAAGTGAAAGACAGGCTGAGCAGCGATGGACCTTGGGCAGATAGACGAGCAGGTTGGTCCTGGTCTTCCATCAGTTCTCAGAGCAGTTTTTAGCCCAAAAATTTTTAAGTCCCAAGTTTCTGATTTGGCTACCTGGGCACATTTAACACCACCACCAAGGGTACAGGACTGGAAGGGCACCACATGAAGGGTTAGGACTCACTCAGGCTGGGTCCAGGTGTGGGTTCAAGATGTTTGGAGCCTTTTCTGTCCCTAATGCTCTGATTAGGAGGCCAGCCGACTAGACCTTGGAGAAACTCTGGTAGTCCTGCGTTAAAGCAGTGGAACAAGGCTAAAGCAGCAGGATTGGCCTCTGAGTTTTCATGACTGGCTCCAGTCAACAAAGCAGTCCTTCCAGGTGCATAAAAACAGTCTTGTGGAGTACACAGCAGGCCACAGCAGCAGGCAGTTATCTGAGAGTCCTTTTGAGGGTCCAGGAAGTGAACAGAAGAATGGGTCTTTGAAGTAGGAGAAGTTTCTAGAGAATCACCTATGAAGTAACATCCGACTTTTGCCATTAAAGAGGATTTTTAATTACTATTTCTCAAACACCAAACATGTAATGTTTAACTGTTCCCAATCAGAATGTTAGAACTTATTAAATGTAATAAGGCAACCAAATGTTATGCAGTTCCACTGGTAGCATTTAATTTATAGGCCCTGGGTATATGGCATGCCACTTTACTAGGGGCTTAGAAGTAAATTAAATATTCCAAGGAGTGTCACACAATTTTACCATGTTTTTGGGAGTTAGCACAAGCACATTAGCACTAGTTAGCAGTGGTAAAGTGCACAGAGTCCTAATGCCAACAACAATTAACTGAGCAAAAATAGGAGTGGTAAAGGCAAAAAAAGTTTGGGGGTGACCCTGCAGACACCACCAAGTCCAACAGTATTCATTATTGCAGTTAGGTAGTAATGTTTGTGATGGCAACAGGCATTTTCTGTGGAGGATAAGTACTATCTTCTATTACTTTCTACTTTTAGGATGGATGTTCCAGTATATACATGTATATCAAGAATCTTGCATATGTTTCAGAGTCAATATTTCAGAAATATCTAATTTTACATTAGAAATATTTATCTATTCAAACATTTTAGTACAACTTCTGAAACTTCTCTACTAGTTCAGCTATTTTCAGAATACTGAACATGCACTTTAGAAAATGATGAAGGCCTTCAGCACCCTTAAATCAATCTTTATAAGGTAGTAATTCGCTTTGAAAAGAATGTTAGTATGGCACATTAGGTTGAACGAAAGGCAACAAGCTGCAACTAAGTACAAATTTCAAGCAGTGGAAGACACTTAATCAAATTAGCTGTTATTCAGCCTGGACAATGTCAGCTACTTTTCTTTGTAGACTCTGAAAATACCTTTAAGTTCATCACAAAGAATTATATTAGAAACGAACTACAAAAATAATACGTACGGAAATAAAATAAACTGCAATGGGTGTGTTGAGGAGAACAAGCAAAAAACAACAAACAATATTAAGCTAACCGCATTCTTCACTATTGCATTTTCTTTCAAATGACTCAGAGCATTATCTTGTAAAGTAAAGAACAGTATTGAAATTCAAGTACAATGTTGTTTTTTTAAGGTATTTTTGAAAGAAGGCCTCTGATATAAAAGTATGTGGCAACTTTCATCAGTGATCACAATACTACAAACCTACCTCAAACGTGCCAATACAGTAATTAGATAACCAACGAGAAGCCCTCCCTTCTAGGCTGAAAGTCACTGATTGAACAGCAGTCTCTTTATTGGTAATCTATGTTTTGAGGGACAACAATGTTCAGACATTATATTTAAATTGGCAACATTTTTACATGTACCCCACGTACCACCATTACTGCGTAATGTGAAAAAGGTAATTTCGATAGAATATGTAAAGAGAAAATATAAAATTGAGGCAAAGAAATTCATTTTGCCTTTCAAATATATATGTACAAATAAGGTGACTTTTCAACTGAGCATAAATCTCTCATACATGTTGTGGTGTCTGGTATCATCATCCTCTACTTACTATTTGTGGGCTCTTCTATTATTTATTTCTTGGTTTAGAATGTATGTACTGTGTTGGTGCTTTTATTACATGCTATTCTGTATTAGAATGTCAGGCACAGGGGATCAGAATTCTTATGTTCAGTTTGTACTGATCCTCTGGGCCCGTTGGACTAGTATGCTTTTCCTGCATTAAACTATTGGAGAAAACTACCTACTTTGTCTGCCTTCTCAACTTTACATTTGGCGACAAGCTTGGGATATGGACTCCAACTCGGCAGGTCTTATTTTTCAAATTTATGCTGTTTAATTTTTTTTTTCCCCAATAATGTTAGCCTTCCGCTATCGTTTTTCCGATTTAAGGGCCCAGGGATCTTTGTTTCCATGCCCTTTCCGGATTTCTGACTTCATATTTTTCGATTACATGCCATTTTCAAGGTTTTGTTTCCACTTCGACTATCTGTGTTATTTTTTGCACGTCTGTGCTCTCTCGAGCCACCAGCTGTACTGCTGCGCGAGCTCTGTCATGAACTTTCATTGTCCAGCGAAGCGTGGAATGCTGGATTCTTGTCTGCGCTGCCCTGCATCTCCTTCGTCATTTGGAACTCTGCTGTGCGTCTCTGTTTCCATGACAGCGTCTTCCTGCTGGCAGCTACGCGACATTGCAAGTTATTGTTAAACTCCAAGCTTACCTGTTCAGTGGTACGCCTCCGTCTAACTTTGAGCGTGTGAAACCGCTCCGGTTATTTCTCTTCACCTCATCGGCCATGGGAGATCGCTCCAGTCGTGTCCTCTTTTCATCGATTCTGCGCACAGTATTTCGTCTTCTGCTGCAAATCTCTTCATTTTTGCGGCCGTGGGAGATCGCTCCAGTCGTGTTCAACTCTTCAATTCTGTGTGACGTCTTCACGCTTGCGCATCTACCAAACTTTGGCACGAATTCCTCACGCGCTTGCTTGCCTGCTTTATCCTTTGTGGATTCGGAGATCCACTCACCTTCTTTTGCAATTCCACGTGTTTTTATTCTATTTATTTTCTGCACACTGCATGTGGATTCGGTGATCCACACACCAATTTTATGACATTTATTCTGTATTTCTGTGTTCTGTCTGTCCTTCATTCATTCCATTAACCATTTTTTTTTTCTTTTTCCCTAAGGTGTTTCTTTCAAAGCTTTCTCATCATTATGCAAGCTGTTACACCTCCCAGTAATTTTCTACAAGAACCTGGTGAACCACCCCTCAAATGGAGGTTATGGTTTAGATCGTTTAATGCGTATTTGGGTGCAATTGATGGGTTCAAATTCAAACCTGACAGAAAACGCAGTCTGCTGTATTACTATTTAGGTGTAGAAGGTCAGAATGTCTTCGACCATTTACCTGTATATACTGGTCATGACAGTGGTGATATGGATGAATATCAAATGGCACTTAAACAATTGAGTACATATTTTGAGGGGAGAGTCAATTTGGTGGTGCATAGACATAAGTTTTTTACTCGTGTTCAGGGTTCAAATGAATCTATTGATACATACGTCACTGCTTTAAAGGTATTAGCCAGCTACTGTGATTTTGAAGATTTCACATCTCAACTCATCAGAGATCAAATAGTTTGCAGATGTTTTTCAAAGAAAATTCAGCAAAAATTACTTTCGTGTAAAAACCCATCCCTTAATGAAACCATTGATATAGCCAAAAGTATTGAGCGGTCAGAGTTAGATTCCAAGCAATTAGAATTTAATACCTGCAATACCACTGTAGCTAAGGTCAATATTTCAAGTAATATTCCACATACCTTTAATTCCAATGATGTTAAGCAAAAGAAGGGTAAAGATTCCATTGATAGCAACACCAGAGGGGGAAAAACCACAGCACTTGGTCGTAATGTTTCTGGTTTCCAGTGCTTCAGATGTGGTTCCTTATCTCATCTCTCTAACTATAAAAATTGTCCTGCTTTTGCCCAAGAATGTTGGAGATGTAAGAAAATGGGCCACTTTGGAAAAGTATGCAGGGGTGGCAAACGTTTTCCTATCAGAAGTATTCAAGATCATTCAATTTCGGGCAACCAAGAGCTTATTGAGAATAGGATGGAAGAACTAAGTCTGTCTGTGGTTTCTGTTGAATATTTAGAGATCAACAATGTATGTACTGAAAAAAGATATGGAGATCCGTTAGTTAATGTCAAAGTTCAAAACTCCGACATTCCTTTACTAATTGACTCTGGTGCCAGAATCACTATTATTTCGGTTGACAGGTATAATCAATCCTGGTCACATATGGCATTACTTCCTCCTGATGTTATCACTACTGCATTTGAAGGCAGCAGAATCGATTTAGCTGGCTATTTCTGGGCTGATATAACCTTTGATAACAAAACCATTCATGGAAAAGTCTAAGTGGCTTACAAAGGTATTAATGTTTTAGGATGGTGGCATCAAGCGGAATTTGGCATGATTATTAGACCAGGGCAGAAAAATCCTGTTTCGTTAGTGAACTCTGTTTCTGGAAACTGTCAATGGACTCATAAGTTTGAGAATGTGTTCCAAGATAAAATTGGTGAGGTAAAAGACTTTGTACATACCATTAAAGTTAAAGATGGTGCAATTCCCATGAAACACAAATTTAGAAATGTGCCACACAGCATAAGAAGTAAACTTACTACTATGTTAAATAAAATGCAGTCTGATGGCATTATTGAAAAAGTTGATGCTACTTTGTGGCTATCTCCCATCGGTCTGGCCAAAAATAAGTCTGGTGAGCTTCGTTTATGCATGGACTTAAGATCGCTTAACAAGGCCATTTGGGTAGAGAATTTTCCATTACCACGCATTGATGATTTGATTACTGCTGTAGGTCAGTCCAAATGGTTTTCCAAATTGGATTTGCGTTCAGCGTACCATCAGGTTGTGTTGGATAAACAATCTCGCCATCTTACAGCTTTTGTAACACCTTATGGTACATTTAAATTTTGTAGAATGCCATTTGGACTGGCTTCCGCTGCTTCGGTGTTTCAAAAAGTTATGACCAAGACGCTTCAGAATGTCCCGAATGCTGTAGTTTTTCAAGATGACATTCTTGTTCTTACTAATACTGAAAATGAACACAACCAAGTACTTGAGTTAGTTCTACAAACTATCCAAAACAATGGTATAACGTTGAGGGAAGACAAATTAAACATTTAGGCCATGTTCTTACCAAGGATGGTGTAAAACCAAAAACCCAGCTTTGTTGAAGACATTGTTAATGCACCGCATCCTGTGGATAAAGATCAGTTACGATCGTTCCTCGGATTGTGTGAATTTTATGCTAAATTCATAAAGAATTTTTCTGCACTTACTGAGTGTTTAAGGAATTTACTTAAAAATGGATCTGATTTTGTTTGGACGGCTACTTGTCAGGAACATTTTGTCCTCATCAAGGAGTGCATTTTATCTGCTCCAGCTCTTCAGGCGTATGTTGAAGGCAGGGATACCTTTATTACAGTAGATTCTAGTTCCTATGGCATGGGCGCTGTTTTATCTCAAATGATTGGTAACAAGGAAGTGACAATAGGTTTTGCATCAAGGAGAATGAAAGAAGTTGAATTGAGGTATTCGGTTATTGAAAAGGAAATGCTAGCTTGTGTTCGGGGTGTCGAAAAATTTAAACCACATCTCTGGGGAAGGACATTTTGGTTGAAAGCCGACCATAAACCTTTAGTTGACATCCTCTCAGGTATTAAAATAAAGAAATCCACAGCTAGACTTGCTAGGTTGTCCAAAAATTGCTAGAGTTTAATTTTTCTGTTCTTCATATTCCTGGTGGCAAAAATATTAAAGCTGATTTTCTATCCAGACTTCCTGTTGAAAATGTTGAGTTGAATACTGAAGTTCTAGAGGATATTGAAGAGTGTATCATTGCTAATGTTGATGATACTGTGATTTGTCCCAACATGGAGATTTGGAAAGATGTTTTATCCAATGATCTTATCCTGAAACAAGTTATGGTTCATGTAGTCAAGGGTTGGGCTAAAGAAAAATCCTTGTTGGCTGATTTACAACCTTATTGGAAAGTAGCTGATGAACTTTCAATCGAAAATAACGTACTAGTGCGAGGAGATAAACTTATTCCTCCCAACAACTTCAGAGTTAGGATTATGGAAACGGCTCATTCTGGTCATTTGGGCATGACTGCCACCAAAAGCAGGATTAGTTATGACTTTTGGTGGCCCAGTATGGATCGGGACATTGAGTCCATGGTAAGAAATTGTGTGCAATGCTCTTACAGTGATAAGCATTTGATGACATCTTCTCCCGTCCCCAAGCCTGCTCCTTGTCCTGACAGAGTTTGGCAAAGAGTTGCTGTGAATTTTCTTGGCCCTTTTCACATTTTACCCAATTGTATGAGGTATTTTATTGTATTAATTGATCAGTTATCCAGATGGGTGGAAGTGAGAGGCATTTCTGAACCTAACAACAAATCGGTCATTCGTTTTCTGCAAGATGTGTTTAGCAGAGAAGGGGTCCCGGAGGAGTTATTGACTGACAATGGTGCACAGTTTGCTTCCTCATGTATGCAAGAATTTTTAACTGAGTTAGGTGTGAAGCATTTACGCACACCTCTTTATCATCCACAATCCAATGGCAAAGTTGAAGGTTCAACAGGGTTTTAGTTGAATGCATACAAAGTACTGTCAAAGTGAGAGGAGATTGTGAAACAGCTGTGAGAGATGTGGTTTGGGCATATAGAACCACTCCCCATTCAGTTTCTGTAGCAGTTCCTTTTGAGCTAATGAGAGGAAGGAAGGCTTCTTCTTCTCCCAACCCATTTTGGAAAATAAAAGCATTTGGTGGTGACTGTGATGTTCCTTCTTGTTCTAGAAAGGCTAAACAAACTAGTGATCTTGTCAGTCTTGAGAAATATGTAAAGAACAACTCTTTAAGGAAAAGAAAGGAAACTAAATTTGTGGTGGGTGAGTATGTTCGGGTAAAAGATCCTCTGCTTTTACAAAAGGCAAGTCTAAATTCAGAGAACACAGTTGCATTGTTGAAATTAAAGGCCACGCTGTCAGACTTGAGAATGGTCAATGGTGGAATGTGTCTCGTTTGGCTAAGATTTCTCATTGCTTTAAAAAGTCAAATTTAATATGTTTTAATTCTGATGTTGGAAATGTACGGAGGAGTTGCAGAATAAGAAGAGTCCCCAAGAAACTTTGTGACTAGTTTGCTGTTTTATTCTTCTTCTTATTTTTTTTTTTTTTTTTTAAAAGGGGAGGAGATATGTGGTGTCTTGTATCATCATCCTCTACTTACTATTTGTGGGCTCCTCTATTATCTATTTCTTGGTTTAGAATGTATGTACTCTGTTGGTGCTTTTATTACATGCTATTCTGTATTAGAATGTCAGGCACAGGGGATCAAAATTCTTATGTTCAGTTTGTACTGATCCTCTGGGCCCGTTGGACTTGTATGCTTTTCCTGCATTAAACTATTGGAGAAAACTACCTACTTCATCTGCCTTCTCAACTTTACACATGTTCTGACACAACAACTTAATGTGCCCTGGGGCATGAATAGGAATTGAAGATTAAACTCTAATTGCAAAGTGTTTTAGCACTCACCCCAAGCAACTCAGAAACGATATCCCTAAGAAAGGTTATGACTTAATCACAATAATATGGTGTTCTCGTATACACCACTGTCTTACCAGTTGTGAAAAAGTACAAGACTCCAAAGCCATATATTTGTCTTTTAAAAATGGTCCATGCTAACAGGCTACACATACAAGAACTGCCTTCAAAACTACAGTGTTTTCATAGTTGCCAGTATCATGTGTATAGTGCTTTCCTGATATTAGTAGCACTGGTATTTTACTCTTGGAGTCATGCAGGTGCATGCATAAGTGAGTGATAAGGGCGTTGGTTGGTGTTATCTATATTTAAAATGAAAGGTTTTGTTCTTTGGGTAATTTCTGGAGAGGTGATCGACTCATACAGACATGGCCATGTAGCAGAATAATCCACAAGCAGCAGAGGATTTGGCTCCTTGTTTTACTGTTCCTTGAGCGTAGAATTCTGTTTGTTATTTTACTGCATTCTTCACTTCGCTGCACTGCACCGCACACCTGATTTGTCTTTCTCAAATCCAAAAATAACTTCCTTCTGCGCTGCTATAAAGGATACTGGGTAGAAGCCAAAAGCACACTTTGAATCTCTATCTGGTTCTCGGCAAAAGGCTATATCCTGTGGCTTCATAGACACTCTTTTCACATCATTTCTTTTCTCAGGAACAGTTCCACATCCTTGGTTACTTCAGGAAAATATTCCCTCTGCATGCAGCGAATCCTCTTTTTATATCAAAGTGCATTAGCCTGCTTCATGCTTTATTATCCACTACAGGTACTGTGTTTTGGCGACTTAATTGGTCGACAGAAAAACAATGGGTCTAGTATTCTTAAGTATTTTGTGGCTGTAAACCACATGATTCCCAGAATCACAGGGTTTGCAACCACAAACAAGTTTTTTTACTATGTATTAGACCTATTCAGAGTGCGAAAGGCTCTTTTTTGCCTCATTCTAAACCTCAATTAAAAGGGGCGTACCTTCCAAATTGTGATTCACTATGAGATGTATCAATGACTTATTTCTTCAATTGCTGTTGCAAAACATTGGAAATATACTCACACCTCAAGGGAGGTGATCACTCATCCATAAAGATTAAACGGGCAATTTTCGAGTACTGAGATTAGAAATTGTGAATTTTGCTGTCTTATGTTAACTGTTCTTCTTAGTTGTAAACGCAGCACGCAACTCATTTTTAAATATTTCCAAGGTCACAATAGTTTTTATTTTAGGTTAATTATTGGAACTATCAATTAATCTTTGTAGAATTCGAAAGCAAGGCCAACATGTTTTGCATTTTTATAGTTGCTTCATCAGGGCCACTAGAATGATTCGAAGTGCTCTACCTAATACACATTCAATTACAGAAGGTGTGGTACATCGATAAATATCAAACCAGTCGATCTTCTTGTCATTGTCTGAAGACTCAGCTCCATTTCCAAAGCAAGTTATTTATACACATATGAGTTGTTTTATTTCACCATTATAACCAATCCTTCCTAATAAAAGACGCGATGTACTCATTCACAAAGCAGAATGTGTCCCCACTGGACAGCTTTCCTTTTGCCTTTAGGGGATCAGGCAGCAATCTAGTTGGTAATTGCCTGCCTCCTCAAAATATTCCCAAATGGGAAATATTCCATAGGTTCCTTTATGGAATGGGGATTCCTTTAAAATGTTTCTCATTCGGGAAAACACAATTCCAGGAACGGTGGTCTGCTGTTCCTTGCAGGCCACTATCCTGTTTTCAGAGCTAATCGCAGGGAGACGCAAATAGTAATCTGTTGTATTAATATTTATTAGGCATGTCAACTGGATTTTTTTAGATGCTGTCAACTTGTACACATTGCAAAATTACAGGCAGGCTACAACAAGTCGGTGTGCACTGTGCATACACTGTGTACAACCTGTCTGTTAATATATTTGGCCAAGTATAGAGTAAAATCAGTCCACATAATACATTTCACATGTTTAGCTGGGATCATTGATTTGTTTCCTGTTGTGTTTCAACTCGGTCGTTACCTGCAGATTCATCTTCGAGAAGCAAACAGCAGTCTTTCCTTTAGATTTTCCCATGTTATGTCAGATTGTTATCTGTTGTTGCTGTGGAAAATTGCTTTCAAGGAGATTTGGTTCATACCCTTGTCTCACTTTCAAATCCAGCTATTGGATTTGTTTTCATAGAGTTTTTTCATCATATTCGTGGTTCAGGTGCTTTTGATGGCCAGGCATTTTACTGTGGTTACTCTTATTCTCTGACCCTCTTCTTTTTCTTTCATGTTTGCCATCTAAGAGTGCCTCCTCTTCCCGGGGATGGCAGCAGCTGCTTCTGGCAGATTTTCACCCAGCATGCATCAATGGACAATTTTTACTCCCTCAATTTGTGTTTCATTCACATCTCTTCTTCTACTTTTGATTTGATGGTTGTCCTTTGTTAAATAAACTAAGGGCCCGATTCACAAAGGTAAACTTAGACCTGAAGTTTAAATTTAAACCTGAAGTCTAAGTTTTAAACTAAATAAAAGTTTAGACACGAAGTCTAACTATAGACCTGAAGTCTAAGGGCATATTTACGAGGGCCTTGCATCATGCTTGCACCACGCAACATGGTACATGCACAACGCCATGTTGTGTAGATTCCACTAATCAGTAGGAACTGCACGTTTGTGGATGACATAAACTTTGGGATGGTGCCAGATTGATTCCTTGCACCCCTGTAGGATATGTTGTCCCATAGGCAAGCTAGCTCACAGTGCCATCATAAGCCCCTCTAACCTAGAGAGGGAGCGAACCATTCTGGCAACCACTGAACATGACAACCCTGTTCCCTCAGGAACAGTGGTGACAGACCTAGAACCTTTCACTCATACACTCATGCTCTCTTTTGCTCAGAGAAATATACAAAGACCGCACAGAGGGACGTTTTCAATATTTATTGCACTCAAGTGAATCTTGTATATAGAATATATGTGCTGAATGATTAATAGACAGAAGCTGATGAAAGTCATAATAAGCGTCAGGACAGTGAACAGAAGAAAAAGTTCCACCATTATGCTGAAACAACGTATATATGCAAGCATATGAAATACTATAACAAACCGGCGTACTCCTACTATGCAGATCCTAACCTATGTGTCTAGGGTGTTTGTGTATGTTCAGCCAACATGCACGATGCAAAGCTCCAAGTCATATTTATGAAGCCACGCAAAGCCACTTTGCGTGGCTTTGAATGACTTTATAAATATGGAGTAATAAAACGCAGTGCAAATCACTGCTTTGCTCTACTGTGCACAAGGGCGTCATTCCATGGGCTTTATGGTAGGTGCTCCATGCAAATCCCATGGTTTTTGGCCCATTTCCAGATTTACTAAACCTGGTAAACCTGGGAATGCGCCAAAAAGATATGCCTCCCCAGGTGAGGCATAACAAGGAGAAATAAATATCTTTATTTCTCCTGTTTTTCTTCCTCTTTCTATGTGTGCTGCATTCTGCAGCACACATAGAAAGAGGAAAACACCTCTATGGATTGTTTTAGTGCGGGAAGGTGCACCTCCCTGCATAAAAACAATCCTGCATACAACAGAGGCACCCTTGCACTATTGTGCAAGCAGTGCAAGGGTGCCTGCATTGGCGGTAAGCTGCCGACATGACGCTAGCAGAGGGGGAAAGGACAGGAATGCACTATATTGGATAAATACTGTGCATTCCATCCTTTTCCATGTGATGTAGGGCAGTGCAGCTAGGTGACTTGCTGCGCTGCCCTCTACAACAATTCCCATAAATCTGGCCCTTAGTTTATACCTAAAGCCTAAGTTTAGATTTAAAGTCTAACTTCAGAACTGAAGTCTAAGTTTAGACCTGAAGTTTTAGTTTACCTTTGTGAATCGTTCCCTATTTGCTTAAGTTGCCAGACTATGCCTATATGGATGAACGTCCAGGGTCTACGCAGCAGGTGTGCTATTTATGGCACTTTTTTTCTTTGTCTCAAGAAGTGGAATGTCAAGGGGTCAATGGACCTTTGTTTCAACAAGGGATATGAGTGTGACAGTCCATCAGTACAGTGGGGAGCAGTGTCTACATGGAGTCACAGGCTTGACTAGGCTTGTGAGAAGGACGCTTTATAGGCACCCTTTAGAGTGGATAGACCTAGAGGTTGAGTATGCTACAAGGATTATGGTGGGAGGGCAGAACGATTTTCCCAAAGAGAGCCTCATCTGGAAAGATCAGATTAAATGTGCAATGGTGGATGCTGATCAGGCTTGATACCCCTTCCATGCCACTAGACGATGTGTAGCTGTTGACAGATTATATTTGCCCCTGCAAGAGGAACTGGGCCCACTTGAATAATGAGTGCCCGGAGTTGCCTGATCCTGCCATCATTGGACACTTTTTTATTTTTAAATGACATTTATACAGCGCAACTGTTACCCGGAGGTGTCCTGGCGCTAGTTACATCTCCTGTGCATGAAAAATGAGAGAAATTTATTGGGCAAAAAGCCAGGTATTAAGGCTCTTCCTGAAGGCCAATAGGTTAGTAATGCACCTTAAATGAAATGGCAGGTTGTTCCAGGCTTTAGCCGCATTGTGGGCGAAACTCCTGCCTCCCCAACGAACTCTTTTTATGTGTGGTACTGCGGCCAATCTGGCCTCTGATGAACGAAGTGGTCTATTCGGTATATACCATTGAAAACGCTGTTTTAAATAGTCAGGTCCTGCGCCATGCAGCGCCTTAAAAACTAGACAAAGGGGCTTAAAGCAAACTCGATTCCTCACCGATAGCCAGTGCAATTTATTTATTTCCTTGGTAATGGGTGCGAACCGAGGTGTTCCAGAAATCAGTCTAGCTGCTGCATTCTGCAGCGTCTGGAGTTTATTCAAAAGCCTTTGTTGAGCATTAAGGTACAGACTATTACAGTAGTCCAACCTCGACATTACGAGAGTCGCGACTACTGTTTGCCGGCTATTTGGGGGCAGGAACGGCAGTATTTTCCTAATTGTTTTTATCACAAAAAAAGTTTTAGAGGTCACGGAGGTGACCTGTTGACTAAAGGTAAGGTCCTCGTCCATTATCACCCGAGGTTTTTCACCTTATTGGTGGGTGAGGGAGGGACCCCATCGAAGGTGGCCACCAATTTGTGGTCCAGAAGTTAGAGTTGTTACCAAACAGCATAACTTCGGTTTAACCGGAGTTAAGTTTTAGGCAGTTGTCTGCCATCCAATTCCCCACTGATAACATACGCTCTTGAAATCGGTTGTCTAACCCTGCCTCCTCTCCGGGTAGCAGGGACACCACAATTTGGGTGTCATCTGCATATGATGTCAAGCCAAATCCAAATGCCCTAACAATAGGCGCCAGAGAGGAAACATAAACATTGAAAAGTGTGGGGCTAAGAGAGGAGTCCTGTGGAACCCCACAGGGCAGAGTGAAAGGATTAGACTGGTAATCTCCGAGTGCCACAATTTGTCTCCTGTCTGAAAGAAAGGATCTTAAAAGGTCCCAGGCTTTCCCCCAGACCCGCATGCCCTTAGACGGTCCATCAAAATACCGTGATGGACCGTATCAAAGGCAGCGGACAGATCCAACAACACCAACACTGCCCTGCCCCCTGTCCACAGCTCCCTGATCTCATCGGTAGCCTTGATGAGGGCAGTCTCAGTGCTGTGGCCTCCCTGAAGCCATATTGAGAGGAATCCAGAGCTTGTGTCTCAGCTAGGAAAGCACTGAGTTGTGAATTCATGTTTTTTCTATCAGTTTTGCTGGGAGTGGAAGCCTAGAAATGGGACGAAAATTGTTCGGATCCTTAGGGTCCAGACTGGGTTTTTTCAGTAGGGGCAGGATAGAGGCTAGTTTCCAGCATGTAGGGAATTGTCCGTTAGCATACATGCCGTTAAAGATTTGCGATAGCTGCGATGCAATAGGGATCGGAGCTAGTTTGGCCACAGCCACTGGACATGGGTCATAAGGTGACCCTGAGTTTACAGCCGAAAGGAGCTCTTGAGTATCTTCAAAGGATACTGGGGCAAAGTTTACAAATGTAGCAGTTTACATTGTTGTAGATTTTGGTACTTCCATAGTCACAGATTATCCTCCACTACTCGCCCCATTAAAAGCACCGAAAATGGACTCTACTTTGGCCAGGAAGAACTTGGCAATGTCTTCACAAAGTTCCAGGCTAGGCTGAACGGTAGCCGGACTTGGCGTTTGTGGACCACTAGTTGAACGAGAGGACTAATAACCCTTCTGAAGGGGAGAATATAGGGGCCAGATTATGAAGCCAATTAACACTTGCAAACCCTGCAATTTAATAAATCACAGGGTTTGCGATCGCTAATTGGATTTTTGGAGTGCGCTAAACCCAATTTACAATTTAGCAACAGATTACCGTTTCATCTTGCAACCAACATTTTTATAACAGTGGGACATGGCCTGGACAGTGAATATGGAGGCTGCAAGTTAGAATAGCTCTGCGTTGCCTGCCTTATTTCCTTAGCCATCCTGCCTCTAATAATTACATGGAGGATGAAGTCGCACCTGCTCAGAGAGTGGGAGACTTTGAAGTTTCAACTGAGGCCTTGTGACACTGTGGGACCCCCTGCAGAGGACTGGTGGGATGGAGAGTCGACAGAGCAGTGACAGCATAGAAGGATATCCTTCACCATCCTGCCTCTAATAATTACATGGGGGATGAAGTAGCACATGCTCAGTGAGTGGGAAGATCTGAAGTTTCACCTGGGGCCTTGTGACACCGTGGGACACCCAGCAGAGGAGCAGTGCACTGGAGAGTCGACAGAGCTGTGACAGCCTAGAAGGCTGTGCAGGGCTGATCCTGGGCCTGTGCTGCGGCGGAACTCCGGCAATGACAGCCAAGCTGAATACAGAGGGACTGCTGAACCATGCACCTGAGACCTGGAAGAGCCCGGTGTTGGACTGAGATGAAGGTTCTGAAGAGGCCACTTGTTGCAGGGTGATCTTATCACCCTTTACATATGCTATCTAAAATAATAAGACACGTGTGAAATGCAGGAACTGAGTCAGAGTGGCACTTTATTCGAAGAACAAGTTTAAACAATAAATTTGAAAAGCACATTTCTCTATCAACAAATAACTTCGTGTAATTTTAGTAGATATCAAGTGGCAAAGTGACTCGTCTCAGATAATAAGCTAAACCATGCAATATTGTAAGTTTTAAGATTATGTCAATGCAAGGAAAGGGAGGGGATGAGAGACAAAAGAGAGAGAGAGAAAGATTCTCAAATTATCATGAATACTACAACCTCAATAGACAATGCTTAAAATAGAGTGGTCGACCGGGAGCACCAACGCGTGTCAGACACTGCAGAAGGTGGTCGCCAAATGGACTGAGGAGCAGATCTTTTATACTTATTTAATGCGGAACTATTGACCACAGGATCAAAACATTAGCAGGTGCTCTTGACCGCAGACCTTTAGTTACTTCTTTAAAATATTAAAAATGCAGAAGTAACACCATTGTGCAAAAGGTGTTAACAGAAGGTTAACTGATGCTTGACCATAGATCATGATGAAATTGAACATTTATCGAAAACGATTTTCATCACTTCTCGGAAACGTTTAAGAAAGCAGAACTTTTACAAAGGTTATAGGTCATGTTCTCATGGCAAGTTGCCGTCTTGGTTTCAAAAGCTAGCAGAAAAACATCAAATATCAGATATGAAGCAATGAAATGTACCAGCTGGTCTCCACCCAATTCTTACCCCATGTTGTTCCTCTAACTAAGGGATGTTTCGTGTTTGTGCTGTCTCACTGTGATGTGTACAACAAAAATGCACATTTGAGGCCAGTGGGGGCTCGGTAACTCTATTTATCAAGATGGCAGTGAGCTGAGCCTATAACTTCTTTGCAAGAGGGATGTGTATGTTCCTAGGTGGGCGTGGGGCCTACTGTCTAATGAATGCTTAGGGTACTACGGGCAATTTAGTAGTCTAGTACCTATGGATTGGCGGGAACAGTCAGTAAGATATTATGTGGTGAAACTGGACCCTGCTTCATTTCCCTCCTCTTGTTCATTTTTTAACACAATTCTTACACTGTACTTAGGAGGCCCTTTGTCTTGTCGGGTCATCCAGGGCGTGTCGTTAGCGTAGAGGAATTGTTCTTCCTGTTTTGATTTTAATTCTACATATTCTCCTTCGGGCATTTCGACAAGGGACGTATAAGGCGTTGGCGTAGGTATATCTATATCCTGATCCTCCCTTATTTGGAACCTACAAGGGGGCAGTGGGGGGCTAGTGACCTGGCCTTGTGATGTATTGACAGGCTGCAGTGGATGTGGCCCTAGTGTTGTGAGCTCAACCACTTTTAATAGTGCTATGTTATCCCCATTCCCCGTTCCACTGTCCTGTGTGTGTATAGTCTTTTTGTACGTTCTAGCACCTGCATAATTCATACCCACTACTCTATTACTAGCATTCTTTATACAATGACATACTATCTGTGCGGCACAACAAAGGAGCAACAGCACACCGCAAACTGGTACTAATAATTATTAGGAGGGTAGACAGCCATGAGGGCATCCAACTAAAATTGAACCAGTCCGTGGCTATGTCTGCCCTGGCACCTCCTTCATCAACCATTTTCTTCCCTATATTGTTTAAGTTCTCAATGGCCTTTGTGATTGAGCCATTCTCCGCGTCGTTTGCTGGCACAAACGTGCAGCAGGAGTTTCCGATCTTGCGACATACTCCACCCTCCATCGCTGTTAACATGTCCAAGACATACCGGTGCTGTAGAACCATAAGCCTCAGGGGGCGTAGTTCTTCCTTGATAGCATTAGCCCATCCCTGGTACTGTTGAGGGCCCGCATGACTTTGTAGCGGGTCACCTGGAGCCAGCGTGCATTCGCTTTGATCTGGAACATTGGGATGGTGCTGCCAAAGAAAAGTTGTGCGTCATTAAAAAGCCAGAATTCTTGGGGAATGTCATCAAAGGCGTCGTTGGCGAAGTATTGAGCAGTCCGCCGATGTCGGTGGAGCAAGGTGACATCACCTGTCATTGGATGTGAATGGATGTGGGAGATATTGGCTGCTGGAACGACCAAGTGGACTTCATGCATGGTCACCAAGGTGCATAGTCCATTCCATTAAGGGGGCAGTCGGAGATAGAGGCGTTCTCCGCAAGCCCAGTAGTAGTCCATTAGACTGGAGGTGCCATATTGCATGTCCGAATTAAAAATGGTGCTGTTGCATCCCGAGTTGCGTCCCACAGGTACCGTGCCATTTCCTAGAAAACAGAGAAGAGGTGATTTTAGTTTGAATGCTTGTTTAGGTTTGGACATTTTCTCCCGACCCCAGGTGTATCTTCCACTTTCCTGAGACCATATTTGTTCACACTCACCCTCAACCTCCCAGTCAATCCCATCTTCATAATCTGAGTCTACCCAAGGGGGCCCTAAGGATGCTGCCTTGCATACCACAAAGCCGGGATTGTTCCACCCATTATTGGAATAAACTCACGCCCATAGGCGCAGCACAGTCCTATTTTGACATGGGCATGGGTAGCCGTGGGGGATTGTTACCTTGCATACTGCCAAAGGTGATGATACTGTGATGTATCCACGCTTCCTAATGTAAGATGCCCTAAGGTACATGTTAGGAATTACTCTTCCGTACATTTCCTTTATTACCTCCTCAAGGTCAGTTGTATCAGTGATAACCTTGTGTGTGATGTAGTTGTAGTCCCATTCTGTGGTATTCACATATGTGGTGGAAATGTCAGCCGAAATGATCTGGACTTGTCCTTGTATGCGACAGAGGTACAGATGTAAAAGGCATTTGACCGTGTGTGGGGGTACATCTCTAGGGAAAATCAGTCTATCTGCACCTACTGCGTGGGGGATGTATGAGCACACATAACAGGATTCATTTGTGACCTGCTTCCCAGCTGTTGTCATATCCTTATACCACCTGTTGTCTAGTAGGGAGTTATGGACCCCATGGTCCTCGTCAGTCCCATGATCCCATGCTCACTCGTCAGTACTCTGGTGTTGGAGTGGAGGCGTATGGTGTCGCAAGATGGAGTGAACGACGGCCATATTGATGTCACGAAGCCAGGCTGGTGGGGCTGCTCTGCGTCGGCAAGACAACAGTGGGGGGCATATGGTGAGGTCAATAGTACCGCCCCATTCTGTATGATTTTCAACTGGGGAAGGAGTCGGGGACCTAGGGTGCACACTGGTGTGTGTGGTGCTGATGTTACTGTCAGGGGGCTTTGGACCTATTGTATTGCTACGGGGGCCTTTTTCAGTACATGTGGTGGCTGGTAGAGGGGGTGGTGTTGCAAAAAACATAGTGGTGTTGGCAGCTTCAATAGTTTGAGAAATACAAGCCTTTGTACTAACACAATGGAAAATAAAAGCGAACCAATTGAACATTGCTAGTGCCACTCCAACAATAATGTAAAATATTAGAATACAAATACATAGCTTTGCATAGGACACTTCTGTGCTTCGGCGATGACTGAATCCGTAGACTACCACACGATCATCGTCTGCTTCTTCAATAGTGAATGGGAACATGTTATCCTCGTTTAGTGATAATGGGAGCATGTTGTCTTCCTCTAATCCGACGTCTGGTGCTGAGGGGGTGCAGGGTCGACCCTGATGTCGCTGCGGTGAATCCATGCCTTCCTTTCAGCGATGCGGACAGCTGTAGGCGAGGAGTCTATAACGTTAAAAGGTCTTTCAAATTTGGGGTCCTTCCAGCGTCGAACAGTTTTTCGAACAAAGATCAGTGTTCCGGGACGAATTGGTGGGAGCTCAGGATCGATGGGGCCCTTCTCCTTCCTCTTGGATACCTGAGTAGAAAGGAAATGCGCAGCGCGTGTTAATTCACACAAATATTCATACATTTCAGCTTTCATAATTTCAGAAGAACTTTCAGTATCTGTTTTTGGCCTAGTAGATGGAACTGATATATTTATTGATCGCCCAGTGACGAGCTGATGGGGCGTTAAATGGTGATCAGAACTTGGAGAGTTCCTAAGCGCAAAGAGGGCAATTGGTAGGCAATAGAGCCATTTCTTTCCAATTGTGGCACTTATCTTGCTTATTTTACCTTTGAGCAGGCCATTGAGGCGCTCACAAATGCCGTTGCTTTGTGGATGATATGCTGATGTCAATTTGTGTTTGATCCCTAACATTGTTGTTAGAAAGGAAAAGATGGCGTTTGAAAAATGGCTGCCGCTGTCAGAGCGGATCGCATCTGGCAATCCCCAGCGCGAAATGACCTCACGGAGCAGGAAATTGGCTGCTGGCTTGGCATCACAGTGGACACATGGTCCAGCTTCGATCCATCATGAGAATGGGCAGACTACCAGAATGAGGTTTCGATAATTTTGGCATCTATCAATCATGTTAACATAATCCATGTGGAGTTCTTTAAAAGGGCCTTTAGGTTTTGGTACTGTAGAGGCAACTGTTTTCATAGTGGGGTTTGGTGAGTACTGTTGACAGATGAGACATTTATTAACAAAAAGCTGTATTAGTTTGTGGGCGTTGGGGATGAACCAGTCAGTCTGTATGGTTGTGGATATATTATCTCGAGAGACATGTGTAGGAAGGTGTAACTGATCTAGCGCCACTTGCAATAAGGCCTGTGGCATGACAGGTTTTCCTGTCCTTATTTGCCTATAGATGAAATCAGCAGAATCTTGTTGTACTCCCTCTTCTTCCATAACTCTTTCTCTTGATCTGGTGCACTTTCCTGTATTTCCCGAAGGTGTAACTGTGCAATGTGATCATATGACTGTGTATTGTCTATAGAGTCTGTAAGTATGAAATCAGGGGCTGCTTTCACTGTACCTTTTTCAGTCTGTTGTTCTGGTGTTGGTACGTTCTGAGCAAGCAGGATGGGGGCGTGCTGACATTCTGGTGGTGCCGTAGGCAGAGGCCCCTGGCAGCAGCTTTGGCTGCCCAATCTGCCAGGCCGTTGCCTCTGGAAATAAAGTCTTGGCCATTTGTATGAGCCGCACATTTGACTACAGCTACCTCAGCTGGTAGTGTCAGTGCATCTATTAGTTCCTCTAGTAACTGTCTGTGGATGACAGGCATGCCATCTGATTTGAGAAATCCATGCCTTTTCCAGCGTAAGATGCTGGAGTGTGTAGTTGTTGTGACATATGCAGAATCGGAGTAAACGGTGATGCGGTCGTCTGCCCCATTGTTTAAGGCGGCAATCAATGCCACTAGCTCCGATGCTTGGGCTGAGTAATGTGAGGGTAAGGTAATCTGTTGTACAATGTCTAGGGAGTCAGGGGAGTCATTTTGCTGTGCTCTAACTACTGCAGCTCCTGTGTATATGATCCCTGTTTCTTGATCAATGGTAGAAGAGCCATCAACAAAGTATATTGCGCTATGTGGTAGTGGGTCTTCTTTTGCTGCTCCTGACTCATCTGGTGAGTATGTGGCACAATCATGAGGGTCATCATCTGAGGTGGCAATGGGGTGGGCGAAGAACGTTGCAGGGTTCACTGTGTGGCACTTAACAACTTTCAAGGAGGGCAGTGATAGTATAACTTCGTAGCCTGATACTCTTTGTGTAGTTAGTGTTGTCTTGGCTTTCTGTATTATTGCAAAGACGGCGTGCTCATTGTACAGTGTTAACGGGGATCCCATGACTATGGGGGTACTTTTCTCAACGGCGAACGCTGCCGCTGCTAGAGCTTGTTCGCACAGCCTTTCATTACAGAATCCAGCATGCCACTGAAGTAGGCAATGGGTTTGTGGCCCATGGGATATTTCTGGGCAAGGGTTGCTGTCATGACTTGGCTGTCGCAGTGAGTGAATAGGTAGAACTTCTTGGTGTAGTCAGGGGACCCTAGCCCTGGTGCATTTGTTATTTCATCTTTTAGGTGTGTGAAGGCTGTCCTCATTTCAGGTGTCCAATCTAACTTATTATGTCTGTCTTTGGCCAGTCTAACGGCTTTCAGCAGTGGGGCAGTGATGGTGGAGAAATCAAAGACCCAATGACGAACATAGTTTACTAACCTGAGGAATTTCTGCATGTCCTTAATTGTTTGTGGTTCAGGGGTGCATTTTATTGCCTCAATTCTATCTGGCGTGACTCTTCTTCCTGATGCTGAGAGCAATTGGCCAAGGTAGTGCACTTCTTTCTGGCAGTATTGAAGCTTCTGCTTGTCTACCTTGTATCCTCTATGTGCTAATGTTGTGAGCAGGGCTATTGTATCCTTTCTGCATTGTTGCTCTGTAGGACTGCAGAGCAATATGTCGTTGACGTATTGCAGCAGGGTGCTGCCGCATTGAAAGTTTAATAAATCAGCTTTTATAACTCTGTTAAAAACATTGGGGGATTCACAATAGCCTTGAGGTAACCTTCTGTATGTCATTTGAATATTTTTAAATGTAAATGAGGCCAGTAATTGGCTATCGGGGTGTAGTGGGACACTGAAAAGGGCATTTTTCAGGTCAATGACAGAAAAGTACTGGGCGTCGGAAGGAATATTTGTGAGAATTACAGATGGATCTGGGACGATCGTAAATTCTGGTACCACAATGTTGTTAAGGGGGCGTAAATCATGAACTAGACGCCATTGATTAGTCTTAGATTTGCGCACAGGAAACAGACAGGTGTTGCATGGAGATGTGCAGGGGTATATTACTCCCTGATCCAGTAATGCTTGTATGGTGGGGGCAATACCCTCCTCTGCTTCCTTAGACAAGGGATATTGGCGAAGTCTTGGTAGTATGGCACCTGGTTTCAGTGTTATTCTGAATGGGACAGCAGAGTGAATGAGGCCTACATCATTTGGGCCAGTTGTCCAAATGTTGATTGGCACTTGAGCTAAATCAGCGTCACGTATGGAGTCAAATTGTTTGGCAGCAGTAGGTGTTCTTATTTTTACTGTCACTGAGAGGGGGACTGCATATTTGTAGACAATCTCACTTTTTGAATAATGTTCAGGAGGTCCAAACAGTTGGTCATGTGAAATATCCCTGACTAATCCTCCTGGTTGAATAAAAATGACGCAGGCCCAAGTGTGGGCACTATCGTCAAATGCATGGAAGGCCCCGTATGTAGGTGTTACTTCAAGACAGTGTATGTCTAAGATCATGTGTTTGTCAGATATTTGTGAAGGTGACACTTGTGGTCTGAAAAGGAATTCTCTCGGTAGTTAAACAGTGCGGCATCTTAGTTCTGGAGTGGTGGCAACAATGGTGTGCACTGCAGTGGAAAATGCGGGCTCATCCACTGGACGTCCCCTTATCTGATCGCTCAAAGAGGAGTCCACAGTGACTGCCATCATCCTAGCCAAAGGTGTGCCTGGTATGGAACAGATTATAGTACCTTTTTTATCAAAGTGAATTGTCATGTTTAATTTTGCCATGAGGTCACGCCCTAGGAGATTCACTGGAGACTGTGGTGAGTAGAGCAGTTCTTGTCCCACTAAGTGGCCTCCTATCTCTATTGGTACTGGCTTAGTGAAAGGGACCCTTGCTATTGCCCCAGAGAATCCCTGTGTGTCCGCTATCTAATCTGAAATGGGCAGTGTTCCTCCCGTAATACAGGAGTAAGTAGCGCCTGTGTCAATGGGAAAGCTGTAAGTCTTATTGTTTATCGTGACAAAGACAATGGGGTCCTGTTCAATGTACATTGTACACAATAAAACTGGGTACACAAGAGTTGTCAGTGGGCTATCCTAACCAGTATATCCTCCTGCTTGATATTGCTGGATGGTGCCCCGCGCAAATGTGCTGCTGGACGGAATCACTGTGGCCCCCTGAGGTACAAGAGTTTGTGCTTGGGGCATCACCTGATATACAGGTGCTTGTTGCTGCTGCATTGGTGTCAGTACCTGCTGAATGGGTGGTTGCAATTGGGCTACTGCAGGTGCCTGAAGCTGCACTTGTTGCGGCATGTGCTGCTGCTGCCCTGGTGGGAGATAGGAGTATAGTACTTGGGGCTGAAGTGGCTGTGGCTGCATCTGCTGCTGTTGTTGGAATTGGGTGGGCGTTCGTTGTGAAGGCCCCGTGGCTAATCGTCCCTCATTCTGCATTGTAGTGCAACAGTCCCTCTGAATGTGGCCCTGTTTCTGACAATAATAGCAGACGGGGGGCCCTGACTGTGGTCTGAATCTCTGTTGTCCTATTCCTCTACCTCTACCCTGCATCCCTATGTTCCTTGCCGTGTTTTGTTTGTTATTATAGTACTGCTGTTGTTCAGCGTTGTAAATGGGCTGTACCTGTATGTATGGTGTGACTCCCTGCGTGTTGCCTGCCAATGCATTCATGGCAATCTGGGGAAATCCTGTAACCGCAGTCATCTGATTAACTGGTGTTGCCAGCATGACTGTATCTGGTGCATCTTTTTTCTTATTAAGTTTCTGCTGTACTAGTTTCGCAGCTGCATTTTCTATAGCCAGCTGTCTATTCTTGTCCTGTTCTTGCTTCGTTTTGCAGAAGTGAATGATATGGTCATGTATTTCAGGCCATGGCCTGCATTCCATTGATACTATCCCATCTAACTTTTCTTGCACGTCAGTGGGCAGTCCCTTTTTAACTGTGTGGTAGAAGAATCTACAGTTCCCTCCAGTTGCATTCCACTGTTCCCCTAACTCCTGATGCCATTTTTCTTTCTTTCTTGAAACGTACTGGGCGGGGTCCTCATTCTGTTGCATTGTTTGTGACATTAGGGACCCGATGTCTGGGACGTCAGGGAATTTGCGACGCAAGTGGGACCATACAAAGTGTCGTATTTTGTTAAATGCGACACCATCGTGTTCTGTCTCAGTAAGCGTTATTTTGATATGGACACTTTTTAGTATGTCTTCTGCTTCTTCTCCGATCAGTGAGATGAGCAGGCTCTTAATGTCACCTATGGCTAGGTTGACGCCGGCGGTGTGTTTCTCCAGGGCTGCTATCCATTTGCCAGCGCCCTCTGTTAGTGGCGGCAGTTGTTTTTTCAAATTTTCTTTGTCCATTTGTTGCCATGGGACGTACAGTGGGGGGTCATGTGCATTTTTGAACAGTAGTGGCATCTGATGTGTCAATCTGGTGCCTGTTGTAGTGAGCCGTGTATGGTCATATTCACGTGCATATTTCTGCCAAATCTTTAAACTTGCTCTCATGTAACCGTAATCCCAGTCTTCATCTCCCACCCCGTGTAGGATGCAGTTTTCTGCTGTTGCCATATGTTGTGGTTCAAAGGACCCTACTCGTGGCCACAGGATCATTTGTGGTGCCAGACCCTCTGTCCAGCCTGCCAAATCGTCTGTGAAGGGATTTACATAGAAGTCTGAATCTTCCCCAAGTGTGACTATTTCATTTGGTGTTAGGTCATTATGCTGTGGTGCATACTGTCTGCTGAGTAAAATGCTGCATATGTTTTTTAACCTAGTGGCACGCATAGAGGCTGTACCCGAGACGTCATATGATATGTCATCTGGCCGCCCGTGTGTCCCTAACACTTCTAGTCGTTCTACCTCTGTTCGTCTATTTCTTTTCATTGTTAGCTCTTCTGCATCTTGAGGCTCCCTTTGTGGTGCTGTGTGCATGAAAGTACGCGTGGGCCTAGGTGGCGAGTCAAACGTGTATGTTGGTGCTGGTGGCAATGTCTGCGGAGGTGCTTGCGCAGGGAGATTATCCTGACTAGTTGTCACAGCTGTCTGGGTCATACCAGAAGCAGTGGCTTCATGAGGACAGGGGCCTCATTATTTTGTGGTATTGTGGCACCCTGTTTTTCCCCAGGAGCATGTGTCTGCAGTATTTCTTGTGGTGAGGTGTCTGTCCTTGCCAGTTTTGGTGGTGCTAGAAGGTCTACGTTACCGATCATGTCAGCGAGTGTGTCATGCATTCGCTCTAATTTCATTGACAGGCGTCGGATAGCTACAGCCTGGCCTGTAGGGCTGGGTGACCGACTTCTGTGTAGTATGTCCGTGTGGGGGTCGCCTAGTGTAACGCTGTCCATGCTCTTGTTTAAGTCAGGGCCGCTTCTCCATTTGTTAAAGTGTAATTGGTCAAACGTCTCAGGGAATTCTTGCTAACTGTCCCTGGACTGCTGTTGTGTAATTGGGAGGTCCAGAATAGGGGTCCTGTGGTTATGCTGGGGTGTGGCGCTGCTTGATGGCAGCTGGCGTTGGGGGGAGCGGCGCGGCCTTGGAGGCAATAGCTGTTCGTCAGTAAGGAATGAGTGGGAGCTAGAGTGTGTGCAGTGAGATGATGTACGGGAGGCATTGTCAGATTTTCGTCCTCATCTTGCTGTTGTGCTGCAGTATTTGGCGCTGGTGTAAGCTTCAGTGTGAATTGTGCATCTATTTGACCTGGTAGCCCTGGTACTACAGCTTCTATCATTGAGTTGGGGCCAGCAAGAGGTCGCAGTGTTGGAACTGTGTTCATTATGTCACTGTTCATTTGGGGGTGTGGTGGAGAAAGATTGTCATCTGGTATTGGAAGGGAATCGGCGGCTGGTAGGTCATTTGAAGTGGGGTCCAAGTCTAGATTTTCGAGGAGGGTGACGGAGTTCACCAGTAGTTCGGGGTATATACCACTTACATGATATGGCGGTGGGGCCATGGGCATGAGTATGGGTTCAGTGTTCTCTTTAAAGATACGCCACAATGCTAGGATATCTTTGCGTTTCTGAAGTTTGCTGCCTGAGTATTTGGCTTCTAAGAAGGTAGTGGCATGGTCTAATGTAGCGCGGTCAAAGGTGCCTTCAGGTGTCCAGGGGTGCGTTAAATTCTTTGTGTGCTTATTTAGCTCCCTGCAGTGTTTAATTATGCGCTGCTCTTGCCCTGTGAAGTTCTTGAGCACATGCTGCAGTGGGGTAGCCATACTTATTTTGATTTATAGAGCTGTTCTTGGATGTAATTGGGAAGCATATGTGGGTACTATTGTCAGCCTCAGGTGTTGTTCTTGTGTGCAATCAATGCCTAAAACCTGGAACACGGTCAGGACAGCGCTGGTTAAGGGCGTTGCCGGAATGAATGAAGATGGATGGCTTTCTGAAAGACCAATGACGTGGTTGTTAATGAAGTACACAACAATCTGTGGTACTGTGTAGTCCACTGATGCTGCGCTCACTCCCTAGTGTTGTTTGGAGTAGTGCAGTCTGCCTCTAGAGCAGGCAGTGACCCTTAGGAGTGCTCTTAACAGTGGTGAATGGTATTCTTGAAGTCTGTTTGTTGTATTGTACCACTAAGAGCTGGATAATAGACCGATGTAGGTGAGGCTGGAGAGATGATATCTGCGTGTGGGCCTCCTCTGAGACTGCCACAGAGTAGTTGGATCCTGAGAGGACTCCCAGGGAATAGAATCACAATTGGAGAAACTGGTGAGTATAAAATGGTGTGGGGCGTGTGGTCTGGTCAGTGGAGGAATCCGGTGAAGTAATCCGGCCAGGCAGATCTGGGCATGTAGTATCAGGAAGTGCCGGGGGATGTGTGTGAGCAGTACCGGAGGTGGTAGTTCAACTAAATTCAGTACAGACACTCGGACTTCTGTCGCTGGTGTGAAGGTAACTCCTAGGATGTCCCAAG